>VXAB01006270.1:12053-31107 GCA_013399175.1 Odontophorus gujanensis
CTCCCATCAGACCTTCTCTGTGAACAGCAGGTCTAGTGAGGCAGCTCCCCCAGTAGCCTCTCTCACCAGCCTCAGTTGGAAATTATCTTCCATACACTTTAGAAATCTCCTGGACTGCTTGTTCTGTGATATGTTGTATTCCCATTGTAAGTCAGGAAAGTTGAAGTCCCCTATGATGACAAGAGCTTGCATTCATGCAGTTTCTGCCAGCTGCTCATAGAATACCTCATTTGTCTCTTCATCCTGGTTAGGCAGTCTATAGCAGACTCTCACCAGGATATCTGCCTTTTCAGGACTTCTCCTGTTCTTTACCCATAGGGATTCAACCTTACCATCCCCAGCCACAAGCTCAGTAACATCAAAACACTCTCTAACACAGGGAACCACACAGCTGCCCCTCTTTCCTTACCTATCTTTTATGAAGAGTTTGCAGCCATCCATTGCAGCATTCCAGTCATGGGAGCAATAGCACCATGTTTCCATAATGGCAACTAGGTCATAGTTTACCTGACGTACAATGGACAATGTTGTAGGTTAGTATTGTCTTTGCGGAAGATTTATGGTCAGCTTCTACTTCTGCATGTTGAAACTGGATATAAAAGAAGAGTTTTTCTGTAAAAAACTACAACAACCAACAAACAATAAAACATCAATAAGAAACACCCTACAACTTCAATCATGACTTCTTGATGAATTTCAATTATAGAAGACATATTTACCTGATTATAAACAGCTGAAATGTCCATATGTTTGAGCCATCAGCCAGGGAACAAAGTAATTTTCCCATGGATAACAATAATGTGAACGCTGTCTTGAAATATTCATCATTTCCACATTTAAGGAATTCTGTCATGCTATTATTTCTCAGTAGATTTTACCTCACATCTAACTTACTAGTGAATATCACTGTTATTTTTTTTTCCAGTTATATCTTGAATCATGTGTATTTTTTATCAGAAGTTGAGGTACAACATTAAAACACTGTTTATAGTTGCATACAGGCTGTTACGTAGTCTTATTGTTAGTAAACATGTAGGCATAATCTTACTGTCTATGCTTCTATTACTAAGATTTTAAACAGTACATAGTATTATTTGTATAGCATTTGAATGAATTGTTAAAAAATGTTTTCACATTCAGTAGCATTAAATAATAATTTCTTCTTAGTATATTGAGTGGGAATGACTATTTCACTCCAGCCATAAAAAAACAAAACAAACAAAAAAAACCCCACAACAACAACACAAAAACCATAGGGATAACAGTTACTGATATTTTCTGTTTAAATAAGAGAGAGAAACTTTGAAGACTTTTGTAGATATTCGTGACTACAGTATATAATGCAATCTTTTAAAATGTTTCTTCTCATAATGGTTAAAAGGGCATAAGCCTCTAAAAATAATGAAGAATATTATAATCTGATTGCTTGTCTGTTGCTATGTAGCTGTTTGTTGTTTACAGAGAAAAGGAATTTTAATTGTCAGAAAACAGATAAAATGCATTCCTCCTTCCTGCTTCCTGCAACCTCAGGATGAAATGAGGTTTTCAGTAATTTCAGTATTTCTGCATTTTTGTATTTAAACATCTTGACAGGTTTCACACCTAACCCTAAGATTTAATTAATGAAAAAAAAAAGATCTGTGAAATGGAAAGATCTTTGGGAGAAACTAGGAAACCATATTGCTAAATGCCGAAAAGCCAATGAGTGATGTAGGTTGGAAGTTACCTGGTCTACTGAAGTTGAGATAAAATATGAAAGGTTCATTTGAAGAGGTTAAAACAAGTAGAATTAAATATATGTGTAGAATCAAAAATGTCTTTCCATTTGAAAATGAAGCACAGAACTTAGATACTCATTTTGAAGAATAAAATACTGCAAAAAGCCTAAATTTGAGAAAGCATACATGCAACAGTATGAAGCAAAGTAAATGCAAGTGTATTATGCTTTTGTGGCAGAAGAAAGACATATAGGTTTTGAAATAAATATGCAATTGCAGGAGATAAGTGGAAAACAGATACCTATATAGAGGTTTATTTGGTATTTGTTTATTGAACATTACAAATGTTATAGCTTCTACTTGAGAAACAGAAACATAATGAGGAATTTGGAGGAAAAATAAAAAGGAAAACAAAAAAGCAGATTAAATGCTCATTAATATGATACACTTAAGATGTGATCTTGTAGAAATTAATTAAAAGGAGTATTTGAAGTTAGCCTAAACCAACAGCTTTTTGATGTCAGGGAGAGAAAAATCAAAGTCACAGTGTGACAGTGTGTTTTTCATAGTAGGAGGAAAAGAAATAATTTACTTGCATCTTTGATAATAGCATTAAGAATACAAAGTTTGAAAACAATTTTACTCCACTTTATTCCCTATTTAGGTACATATATGAGTAAGGAGGCACTCCATAGCCCAATACTGATACTATCTTTAAAGAACGTATACCAAAGTAGACACTATATATTTAACATATGACCTTAACCCTTCTGTTAAAGGCTAGACTGGTTTGACACTTAGCAGGACATTATGAATAAAGGTTGCAACAGATCATATGAAGTTTGAAGACCAAGTCAAACTACACATGCAAGCAGGTCCAAACAGCAATGAATTCATTCTCCACAGTCTTTACTTTCACAGTCTTCCTAGGTGCTCTCTTTTCTGACTTTGTATGAAAGCTTATTTGCTGCCATTTTACTCAGTTGGTGAGCAGTTATTAAAAGTTGCTCTCAGTTTGCAAGGCAGAGCACTGTGACCATAACCTCTCCTTTCAAGGAAGCCTTTTAATTTTCATTCAGTTCTTTTAAGTGAGGTTGGACCTACATCAAGAAAGAATAATATCTTCATGCCCTCAGATATAACCTCTTCATTTTTCATTTTCATTTTTCCCTACCGTCTGTAGAATTCTATACTTGTCCCAGGTGTACAAGGTCAAATTGATGGTCCCTCCTACACCGTTACTTACAGATGGTCATCTTTGTGGGAATCCTATGGCATTTCTGATCCAGATTAGATAGTCTTTCAAGTTATGTGACTGAACTACAGATGAAAAGTTTTCCATGAAAAAGATGGTGTCAGGACTTCATGTTCCCTCTGGAAATCTTGGAAGCTTAATGCCCCTTGTCTGTTGTGGGATGTCTTAAATTTTCAAGTCATCTTTTGTATGGTAATAGGATTTTGTCTGAGGATTTAGTCTGCCTCTAGTCTGGAGTTTTTGTTTGCTTCCCATTCTGTGGAAATATTTGAATTTTCATTCAATAATATTTTAAATGACAAATTTTCAAGTTAGATTTCTGTCTTGGAGAGTTTATCTCTAATTCCAAATTAGAATACCTCTGCAGTTACATTTTGATATGTCTTCATTTCTCATATTCCCTGTAGATTTATTAGGTGTTGTGGATATTATTTACTAAAACTTCTTTCTTCTGTTTTGAAGAACAGTTCACAAAACTCAAGTAAGCACATTTAATCTGTAGTTTGACTTAGTATATTGAGAATTCATATGGGTTAGCAAATTAAATTGATTTATATTGAAGATATGAACATTATCAAAAATCAAATATCAAATTATGCAAATTCAGCATTTTTCATATATTTGATTATAATTTTTTTTTATGTGTTTTTTAATGTTGAAAGGAATTATTCTGAGTTATCTGAACATGTTAATATTTGGCAGAATTAAGTCACACTAAGGAAAACAAAGTCATGCACTACGAAGAAAAACACCTCACATCTTTTTCACTTCACTGCTTGCCTCCAACAGTGAGCCTGAATCAACAGACATAATGGAGAGCCATTCGATTTAGGCTATGTCAGAGAAATATGTAGAAATACAGTCAAAAGGTGAAGTGTTTTCAAGGAAGACACTGCTGTGATTTCTTTCTTCCTAACTTCAAGAATAACACATAACCACATAAACACCCATACATAGATATTCATATTCAAATTTATTCTTTGGCTCCCCGTCTGTAATCATACAGGCAGTCAGTGCATTCAAGGCAAAGATCTTTGTAGTTCTTCATGTTGAACATGAAGTTTCTCAGTGCCTAATCCTCAAGTTTGTCACTTTCCCTATAGACTCCACAGCCCACACTTCAGCACGACAATTACTCCACTTAATAATACCATTCAAATCTATTATGAAATGTAGTAGTGACTTCTGGAATTATTAAGTGTCATCTGCTACTATGCTACTAAGCAACCAAACATGAACATGTTTCTTACTTGGATTAGCTTTTACTTTTTAGCCAGGACATTGGTTTGTATCAACCATACTATTTTCATGTTGACTCATAATTAGAAAGTAGAAGGATAGGCTGACAGACAGCTCTGAGTTATTCCCGTATAAAACACTGAGTATCTATAATCTGCTTATTAAGCAGTAATGGTATTATAAGGTCACAGAACTATGATCCTAAAAGGCTCAGGGACTCATCATTGCAGCCACCAGGACACAGGCTTCACCAGTCATGGTCTGACTATTTTCATTATCAGTGCAGGGCAGGCTAAGAAGCCAGATGGGAGCAGCCCCCACTTAGAACATTAGGCACCTTGCTGACAACAGGGATGAGTTGGGGCCATGTTGGCATGGTTTGAGTGAGGTCACTACGGATCAGGCCCGATAGAGGAAACTGGGGCCAGGTACAGTCTTGGTGCTGTGTGGCATTAAACTTTGAATGCACATTCCATGGGTGACATTGTCACTTTGAAAAAGCATTAGATAATATGACATTATGTTAGTGGTGTAGAATTATCAGTGGTCAGAGTGTGATCTCCAGCATTAGAACACTGACTAGTTGCAGTCTTTAATTATTAGGAAAAAAATAATAATTAAACAAAAAACAAAGCATGCTTTTGGTTTGTTTTGTTTAATTTATACTATTCAGAGAGCGTTTTCTCTAAGCAACATGAACATGAAATGTCAATTTTAGGACAAAAATCAGACCTTGACCCTCCTTTTTTGTCATTCGTGAGAAAGAGTTGTACAGACATCCTTTTCCTGCCTTGGATGTCTGGATTAATTTCTGGTCAGATAATGGCAATCTATCCAAAACATTTACAAAAGATGCTAGTTCCAGAAAGAAAGGAATGAACTCACTATAAATCTTCCCTTAGAGACATTTTGAGTATTTCTTACCTATCGCGTGGTGTTAACCTTGTTATTGGTCATCTGTCTTAAAGATTTGTACAGATAATGAGTTTGTAGTTGAAGCAGCTCAGACACAGGTAGAAAGCATCTTGACATCTAAACACACCAGACAGCTTTCTAAACTACCAGGGACATTCAAATAGTCTCTCAATTGTCTCATGTGTCAAGAAGATTCTAGTGACATGGTTTGTTCACCGGTCTTCTTTTAAGCAGTCTGATATTGTGTCTGAGACAATGAATGCAGAGGAATAAGTGTGTCAAGCTCATTTTATACAGTGAGGTGGATATGATATCCTAACAGGTCACATTCATCAAAACTCATTCCAAAAAAAAAAAAACAAAAAAAACAAAAAAACCAACTTTGTAAATATCAGTATGAAACATTCTGATCTATTTCATTATATCAAACCTTTATTAATTGTGTGATCTAATTATTGTACAATAGTATGTACTTTCCTATATACATAANTCAAATCTACTAATTCCTCATAATAAATGAAAAAAGATATATTTAGTGTTCCACTGTGTAGAATAGATATCCACAAAGAATCATGGAAATAGCACTATGCTGTTCATATTTTATCTCAATCTGATAAAACCACACCACAATTCCTCCACTGAACGCTTTATCCTCTACACTAATGATCTTTTCTTCTTTGTTTGTGCTTCTCTTACTAAGTTGAACATTTATTTCCTCTATTAAAGAGGCTTAAAAAACCCTGCCCATTTCTTACCTACTTTCTGTCCTCCACCACATACATACTTCTGGAGGGCAGACTTTGAAATGCTCAGGAGTCTAGTAGAGGATGTCCACTGGGATCAGTCTTGGAGGGTAAAGGGATCCAGGACAGCTGGTCACTTTTTAAGAAGGAAGTCTTGAAGGCAGAGGAGCAGGTTAACAGGGATGAACAGGGAAATTTTCCTGAGGCTCCAAGAGAATAGGGGTAACGAACTGGGTAGAGGGTCGAGCCCAGAGAGTAGTGGTGAATGGAGTTAAATCCAGTTGGTGACTGGTCATGAGTGTGCTCCCCAGTGGTCAGTACTGTGGCCTGTCTTCTTCAATATTTTTATTGAGAACCTGGACAAGGATCCTGAGTACTCAAGTTTGCAGGTGACACCAAGTTGGCAGGAAGTGTCAGTCTGTTTGGGGGTAGCGAGTCCCTGCAGAGGAATCTGGACAGGCTGNCAGTATGAAACATTCTGATCTATTTCATTATATCAAACCTTTATTAATTGTGTGATCTAATTATTGTACAATAGTATGTACTTTCCTATATACATAAGCTTACACAAAGAATTCCTGTGTACTTTATGAACTAAGGTTCACACCAGATTAGTTCAGAAGGAACATTCTTATTAGTAGAATATTTTATGAAATAAAGTATAAATATTCAGTGCCCAAAACATTAACGTCCTAATGTGCCATTCACAGGAATTTGTTGTTGTCAACGGTTTAGGGCACGTTCGGCCCGGTTCCGTGACAATTGGTGTGGGGGACCCACGGACCCACGCCCCAGGAAAGGGGAAGGGGAAAAGGGAAAAGGGAAAAGGGAGATGGGCNCAGTTTTGTGCCCCTCACTGCAGGAAGGACATTCAGGCCCTGGAGTGTGTCTAGAGAAGGGCAGTCTTTATCAATGACCTGGGCAGCAGGATCGAGTGTACCCTCAGTAAGTTTGCTGAAGATAACAAGCTGAGTAATGCAGTTGATATGACAGAAGGGAAGGATCCAGAGGGACCTGAACAAGCTTGAAAAGTGGGCTCATAAGAATTGGATGAAGTTAAACAAGGCCAAGTGCAATGTGATGTTATTACGTTGGGGCAATCTCAGGTATGCGAACAGACTTGAAGAACTCATTAAGAGCATCCATGCAGAGAAGGCATATAGGTTTCTGGTATACGAAATGAGCCAGAAGTATATAACTGCAGGCCATAAGGCCAAGTGAACCCTGGGTTGCATCAAAAAAAGGGGGGCCAGAAGGGCAAGGGAGGTGATTGTCCTGCTCTGCTCAGACTTTGTGAAGCCCTACATGGAGTAATGCATCCAGAACTGGGACTCATAGCACAAGAAAGTTTTTAAGTTGTTGGAACACATCTGGAGAAAGGACATACAGATGGTGAGAGGATTGGAACAAATATATTAAGAAAAGTCGAGTGAGCAAGGCTTATTCTGCTTGGAGAAGAGAAGGCTCCAAGGGTTCCTTATTGTAGTCTTCCAGTACATGTGGGGAGCATAAAAACAGGAAATAGATCAACATTTTATATGGTCTGATAGTGGTTGGATAAAGGGAACGTTTTTATACCAAAAGCATACAGAGTTAAACTAGATGTTAGAAAGAAATTCTTTATTCTGAAAGGTGGTGAGGCCCTCGAACAAGTTGCCCAGAGAAGCTGCAGATAACTCATCCCTGGAGACATTCAAGTCCAGATTGGATGGGGCCATGGTCAGCCTGTTCTAGTGGGTGGCAACCCTGACCAGGGCAGTGTTTGTTCAAGTGTATGTCCTTTGCATGATCCACTTAAACATCTTTTCTCTGGCGCCTTACTGTTGATACATTGTTTATTACCTTCCTAACATCTGTTTCCCCAGGGTACCACCTCACCTGATGGGCACAACTGTGCTCTGTAGTGGCGCGGCTGGAGTCGGTTAGAACCTGTGCCCTGCACAGGGCAGCCCCATCCTCTCCTCACAGTGATCATTGGTCATTCTGCAGCCACCCCATCACTACCAAAATCTTCACACTTATACTCAATACATTCCACATCTTCATATGTGGAAAGGAAAGGTTTCAGTTACATAACATATAAGAAATGTTTGCTAGAGAGGAAAAAGAACATATATTTAAGTGTCATGGTTTTATGATTTTTTGTTATTGGTATTCCACATCATAACATCATGTAGTGCATTGGAAGTTAAAGAGTTAATGCTCCAGCCCTGTGGATCATCAATAGTTCCACGTATATATGCCTCAGAAGAGAAGAACTATGTNTTTATTTAGTAAATTAGCTTTCCTTTGCAGATTGTTGCCTCTTTTCTGTTTTTAGGCCCATCTCCCTTTTCCTTTTTCTCTTTTTCCGTTCCCCTTTCCTGAGGCATAGGTGCATGGATGCCCAACATCAATTGTCATGGAACTGGGCCAAACCAGCCTGTAAACTGTTAACTTTAAGATAAAGGACAATGATGGCAGAAAAAGCAAACATATATTCGGTGACTGAGAAGTATGGATGAGAAAACAAGGGAAGCTGAGAAGAGTTTTGAATTATATGGATTCTGGAAGAACTTGTCCGTGCAGCAATAGAAGCCACAAAACCATCAGCTTTTAAACATTTATTTATTTATTTATTTATTTATGTTTAGAAAGGCTATTTAGAGTTACTGGTAATAGACAGAAATGCAGCACAGTGTCTCTGTAAATCTCTGTATATTATTTTTATAAATTTAAGGCTCTCTCAGAACAACTTTCAAAGATCTCTTCACAAATCTTTGTTCAATGAACTGTACTAAGTATGCACATTTCCTTGGAAATACTGATATTTCTTCACATATATATATATTGTTTTCCTCCTCTTCCTATTTGGTTCAGAATAGTTTTCTGGATACTCTATCTTAGCCTTAGCTCTGCTGCTGATCAATAACGCAGTCACATTTGTGGAACATAGAGGGGGAAAGCAGCAGCAGCATTACTCTCCTAATATATCTACCTGTGAGCTACTTTTAAATATTCAGTTGTTATATCATTTGTTCTGGGAGTGAAGATTTCTTCTCACTTTGTATTGTACTTTATATCTCACCATATTTCAAATCCCAGATGCTTTTAAAAAATTCTAGGACTTAAAATATATATATGTATATATAATATAAATAAATAAATATATACTCCATTATATTTCATGTTAATGAGCATTATTTTACCTATTTTCATAAATATTCTGCATTTCATATAAAAAGTACTTTCTACATGGAAGATGATTTTCTTCATTGCACTGAATGTATAATTTCTTTAAGAATAAAAGGATTCCTATAACTGTGTAGAATTTCTCCCTTTTTGCTCTTGCCTGTGTTTAATTTAAGCATTTAGAAGCTAAGAAATTGACATCCTGCTAGACACAAGACAAATTTTCTTAGAAACTGAGATTAAATGATGGACATATCAAGCAGGAAAGTACTAAATAAATTGCATTCATGTGAACAGATAAAGTGGTTGCTTGCAGATTACTCCTTAATTCCAGAATGATCAAAAGCGAGATCACATGTAGTGAATTACTGTCAGCAGTGGTGTGACTGGATCTCAGCATGGTAATGTTAAATAAATGCTAAATTTTGTTTGTGCTTCATGAAGTAATGTATTGAAATTGCAGCAAATGTCAATGCAGCTTTCCAAAATTAGTAACAGACATTTAAACCCAGGCTTAATCAAGGCTTAACCCAGGCTTGCTTAAGCTTACTTAAACTCAAGAACACTACCAGAATGCATATGGACACATAGTTACATGTGTATAAAGTTATACAATTGTATAAGCACATGTATACACAGGGTTTCCAGCAAAAACAAAGAAAGTTGAACTATTCAAGACAGAAATATCTCAACATAAAACATGATGTGCAAAAATTTTAGTGGTAGAATGAAGCCATTTTCAATTTACATGTACTGAAATTAACTTTTGTTTTTCCAAAACCTTTTTGTCCTTATGTTGCAATGTGGATATCTTAATAGCTAAATATTGCCAAAAGTAGAGAAGCATAATAATTGAGTCAGCTTTTTTGTTGAAAAATTGACCTGATTTTCACAGAAGGTCCAATGGGGTACAATTGGAAAATGAAGTCAGTAGAGATTTTTACTTATTCTCTAAGTGTCTTGTAGCTTTTTGCTTGAGATATCATTTTTGATAATAATTCACTCTTAGATAGCAATCCACTGAATTGGTTTTCACTAAAGTGATGAAAAACACTATTTCAAACATTCAGTTCAGCTACTGTGACTCTGCATGTTAAGGACCAAATTCATTTTGAAAATGCTGGTGATGGTGATCATCATGAAATATTTCTAATGTTTCCTAAGAATGAAGTTATACACACAAGTATTGTTTCAGACAGTGTTAGCATAACATTTTTAGGAAAATGTCTTTTGTTAAGCTTTTACAAGAAGCTGCAGCCTTCCAACTTATAGAGACTTGGAATGTGTAACTTATACCAAACCATTCAGGACAAAAAAAGCTGTTCTCATTTTTACCTCAGAATGTGGCATTCAACATATAAAAATAAGTTGGAAAGAATACAATTGCAAAAAGAAAAAAGAAAAAAGAATATGAAACTCATGTCACTGAGTTACTTTGCTTAAAGAAAGAAACTGCTGGGATGGCAGGAATGTCAGTTGGAGCATTCACAACCTAATATATGTTTTTATAATGGGGAAATAAAAGAGAAAATTAATCTAGAAAAATAGAGATAGAACTAATGCATATAGAGTTACAATAAAAATTGCTCATATAAGATATTTTCATCTCTTTTATCTGTGGAATTGATTAATAAAAGGAAAGAGTGATTGGAAGAAATTTGTTAACGTAGAGGAAATTACAATGATACATAGAGTCATCATTGTCATCAGTTACAGAGCTTTTATATTCAAAAAGTGAACAAATACTCAAGTAGTTGTTAGAAGTTAAAATTCGGCTTCCTATTTTTTTTTCTTATCTGTGGGAAATAATTTGAAGTGAAGTTTCCCAGATACAGCTGTACTCATTTTACACACATCTCTTTCTTTATGACAAATAATGACTAAGGTAAGGTTCTATCCTTACTAGGAGGAACCTGAATACTGACACATCCATTTTTTTGTGACTACAACTTGTCACAGAGGTTATAACAGAAAAGAAATATAAATNCTCATAGCACAAGAAAGTTTTTAAGTTGTTGGAACACATCTGGAGAAAGGACATACAGATGGTGAGAGGATTGGAACAAATATATTAAGAAAAGTCGAGTGAGCAAGGCTTATTCTGCTTGGAGAAGAGAAGGCTCCAAGGGTTCCTTATTGTAGTCTTCCAGTACATGTGGGGAGCATAAAAACAGGAAATAGATCAACATTTTGTATGGTCTGATAGTGGTTGGATAAAGGGAACGTTTTTATACCAAAAGCATACAGAGTTAAACTAGATGTTAGAAAGAAATTCTTTATTCTGAAAGGTGGTGAGGCCCTCGAACAAGTTGCCCAGAGAAGCTGCAGATAACTCATCCCTGGAGACATTCAAGTCCAGATTGGATGGGGCCATGGTCAGCCTGTTCTAGTGGGTGGCAACCCTGACCAGGGCAGTGTTTGTTCAAGTGTATGTCCTTTGCATGATCCACTTAAACATCTTTTCTCTGGCGCCTTACTGTTGATACATTGTTTATTACCTTCCTAACATCTGTTTCCCCAGGGTACCACCTCACCTGCTGGGCACAACTGTGCTCTGTAGTGGCGCGGCTGGAGTCGGTTAGAACCTGTGCCCTGCACAGGGCAGCCCCATCCTCTCCTCACAGTGATCATTGGTCATTCTGCAGCCACCCCATCACTACCAAAATCTTCACACTTATACTCAATACATTCCATGTCTTCATATGTGGAAAGGAAAGGTTTCAGTTACATAACATATAAGAAATGTTTGCTAGAGAGGAAAAAGAACATATATTTAAGTGTCATGGTTTTATGATTTTTTGTTATTGGTATTCCACATCATAACATCATGTAGTGCATTGGAAGTTAAAGAGTTAATGCTCCAGCCCTGTGGATCATCAATAGTTCCACGTATATATGCCTCAGAAGAGAAGAACTATGTACCCCAGAGGACTTTGCATTGCTTTGCATTTTTCCATTTTCTACTCNCACTGAGTTACTTTGCTTAAAGAAAGAAACTGCTGGGATGGCAGGAATGTCAGTTGGAGCATTCACGACCTAATATATGTTTTTATAATGGGGAAATAAAAGAGAAAATTANCCTGGTCAACCCAGCAGAGGTTGCTCCCTATCCATCTTGCCTTCAGCAGTTAGTGTACGTCTTTCAGACAATCTCTTTCTCATTTTATTTGATTTATTTGTTTCAAATCCAAATTTTTTTATTATATTGTGTTATTTTGCATTCTGATATTTTATTTAGTAAATTAGCTTTCCTTTGCAGATTGTTGCCTCTTTTCTGTTTTTAGGCCCATCTCCCTTTTCCTTTTTCTCTTTTTCCGTTCCCCTTTCCTGAGGCATAGGTGCATGGATGCCCAACATCAATTGTCATGGAACTGGGCCAAACCAGCCTGTAAACTGTTAACTTTAAGATAAAGGACAATGATGGCAGAAAAAGCAAACATATATTCGGTGACTGAGAAGTATGGATGAGAAAACAAGGGAAGCTGAGAAGAGTTTTGAATTATATGGATTCTGGAAGAACTTGTCCGTGCAGCAATAGAAGCCACAAAACCATCAGCTTTTAAACATTTATTTATTTATTTATTTATTTATGTTTAGAAAGGCTATTTAGAGTTACTGGTAATAGACAGAAATGCAGCACAGTGTCTCTGTAAATCTCTGTATATTATTTTTATAAATTTAAGGCTCTCTCAGAACAACTTTCAAAGATCTCTTCACAAATCTTTGTTCAATGAACTGTACTAAGTATGCACATTTCCTTGGAAATACTGATATTTCTTCACATATATATATATTGTTTTCCTCCTCTTCCTATTTGGTTCAGAATAGTTTTCTGGATACTCTATCTTAGCCTTAGCTCTGCTGCTGATCAATAACGCAGTCACATTTGTGGAACATAGAGGGGGAAAGCAGCAGCAGCATTACTCTCCTAATATATCTACCTGTGAGCTACTTTTAAATATTCAGTTGTTATATCATTTGTTCTGGGAGTGAAGATTTCTTCTCACTTTGTATTGTACTTTATATCTCACCATATTTCAAATCCCAGATGCTTTTAAAAAATTCTAGGACTTAAAATATATATATGTATATATANTATTTTATTAAAATGGTTTCATTTTTAAATATCATGTTAACCTTCTCTTTTCTCATGCCAAAGATTTCAGTGTGGATTTCAGTGTTACAGTGTCACAAAGAAATAAATATTTTTATTTATGTTATAAAAGCTTCTGCTGCCTTTATAGGGCTACATCTTACAGACAAGACTAAACATATTCATTACATGAATGAAGAATAAGAGTTCAAAGAGGCATCAGAAAAAGTGCTTTTACCAGTAATGTTGGTGCGAGCTTGACAACTACAGCAATTGGTGATAATGGAGGACGATGAATATCTTTCTTCTTCTGTCTGCCAAATGAGTATCTAGTCAAGCACTATTACATTCAGATTAAAGAAAATAAAAATTAAAAAATAAAAATCTTGGCACATAAACGTGTGAACAGACTAAATACGTGGCATGAATATGTACAAATCTATATGGCTGGGCATTATAGGTTCCAAGGTTGTCACACGTGGAAATGCTTGCCCATATTTTCAGTGGCTTATGATCTGAATAACTCTTCAGCTGAACATTTTGATCAGCAGTAAAACCTTATATACACTATTGTCTTGTCCTAAAACATTTACATGAGACTGTCAAACATGACACAGGTCGTAATCGTACTATTCTGAAATGACATTTGGAGAAGTGCTAGGACATTTCAAACACTGTTTATCTTCCACATGTACACAACAGAATTAAATCCTTGTTCTCTGTTAGATATACTGGCAGTTTACACACCAACAAATCTCTATAGTTTCCTATACAGATGTGCATAATTTTATCTATGAAGACTAAAAGATAGGCAAGCAATCTGCATTGTACTGAAGGTTATTGCAAAGGAATCCCAAAGGACTCGTGCCTTCTTGGAATGGTGTTTGGATACCATGCAGAATATCACAAAGTTTTAATGTTTATGTTTGAACAATTATAGTTATCTTCTATCTCTCATGCCAACATTAGAATTTCTATACCCTAAAATTAAAATCAGTTGCAATCATTTGAGACATTCTAAGGCATATCATTCTCAGATGACTATCAGATATCACAGGGGACTTGGAATGCTTTCTATGGAAAAGCCATGCCTTTCAAGAAGACCATGTGAATAACATATGGGATAGCCTAAGATGAGTCAGAGAGCTATAGATGTCAAATGGTGGACAAAGGAATCAAGTTATCTGAATTACTATTATAAAATATTTACAAGCTCTTTGCCATCTAAGAATACTCCAAATAAATTAGTTGAATTATGGTTTGTGAGCTTCTTCCTCTCTTTTGATTTAAAGGGAGAAAAAGTCCATTAGTTCAAATATAGATATGTACAGATGAATGAGATTAATATTGTTTTCAATGTGAAAGATTCATCACTTTCAGAAATGGTTCCACCATATAGGTAATGATTTATTTTTATTCTCGTGATTGTTAGTGTCACTGTTAGCTCAGGGTAAGCAAACTCTACTGAGACAAATTACTTGTAAATAAAGCACTTATATTAGAAATTAAGGCTAGCTATCTGTGTTAGCTATGCATTTGTAAGAGTCATGTTTTTATTCATAATTTGAGTAACATTAAGACATTGTAAGACAACACTGAAAAAAAATTGGTTATGATGAGTTAAAGGAAAGAAAGAAAAAATATTCTCAGAAGGAAAAAAGAGAAACAGAAAGATGTCTGTACGAAAAAGGTATCAAAAAATGCAATTACAGAAAAATAATCGTGGTGACTGTTACCTTTAAGAGAGTGGAGAGTGAATACATACGCTCTTTTTCCTCTAGAAAAATAGAGATAGAACTAATGCATATAGAGTTACAATAAAAATTGCTCATATAAGATATTTTCATCTCTTTTATCTGTGGAATTGATTAATAAAAGGAAAGAGTGATTGGAAGAAATTTGTTAACGTAGAGGAAATTACAATGATACATAGAGTCATCATTGTCATCAGTTACAGAGCTTTTATATTCAAAAAGTGAACAAATACTCAAGTAGTTGTTAGAAGTTAAAATTCGGCTTCCTATTTTTTTTTCTTATCTGTGGGAAATAATTTGAAGTGAAGTTTCCCAGATACAGCTGTACTCATTTTACACACATCTCTTTCTTTATGACAAATAATGACTAAGGTAAGGTTCTATCCTTACTAGGAGGAACCTGAATACTGACACATCCATTTTTTTGTGACTACAACTTGTCACAGAGGTTATAACAGAAAAGAAATATAAATCTTCCTTTTTTGAAAAGAAAAAATGAGTCACTTTTATGAGAAAGTGAATAAAGTTACATGTTTGAATGTCCTCTGCTAAATTAGATGTGAAGGGTTGAAAAATCTGAATTCTTCTCATTTGTTTATGTATTGTTTACTTCATTTATTTTTTCAATCCATAGGACTTTTTCTGCATAACTTATGATGTTTTGGGGGTTTTTTTGAATTATTATTACTGAAATTTTCACCAGTGATTCAGTACTGTTGATGTTCAGCACAGCATGTTCCAGATGTAGCTTCACTCAGGTAATTTTGACAGAGGTTGTCTTTTCCTTTCTACTCTGCCCCAGTGAGGCCACATCTGGAGTCCTGTATCCAGTTCTAGGCACCTCAGTCCAGTAGAGGCCCACTAAAATGATTCGGGAACTTGAGCGTCTCTCTTACGGGGAACATAATCAGGACTGTTCAGTCTGGAGGAAGAGAAGAGTGAGGGGGGATCTTAGTAATACTTACAAATATCTTAGGCAGTAAAATGTCTGAAGCCAGACAGTTTTCAGCTGTGCCCAGTGGCAGAACAAGGGAAAAACTGGAACAAAGGAGACTCCATGAAAACATGAGGAAAAACTTCTTTACTTTGAGGGTAACAAAGCATTAGAACAAGCTGCCCAGAGAGGTTTTATGGTCTCCTTCTCTGGAGATATTAAAAACCCACCTGGAAATTTTATTGTATAACCTGCTCTAGGGAACCTGTTTTAAGAGGGAGTTTGGACTGGATAATCTCCAGAGGTCCCTTGCAATCCCTTAATAATGTTGAAATTCACTTATTTACTGGTCCAGAAAAAAAAAACAACAAAATACCTCCACCACCAACAACAAATAAACCATTATCTACTCATCTTAAATAGTCCTTTATTGCTCGTTTGTTTGTTTTTATCCTGAATAAGTGAGCTGAAATCAAGATCACATCTCACTTTATCATTCTAAACTGGAAAGGATAACAGAGAATGGAAATGTAGCTAGAGAATAATATTATTAATATTTTATTATTAATATTTTATTTAAATGGTTTCATTTTTAAATATCATGTTAACCTTCTCTTTTCTCATGCCAAAGATTTCAGTGTGGATTTCAGTGTTACAGTGTCACAAAGAAATAAATATTTTTATTTATGTTATAAAAGCTTCTGCTGCCTTTATAGGGCTACATCTTACAGACAAGACTAAACATATTCATTACATGAATGAAGAATAAGAGTTCAAAGAGGCATCAGAAAAAGTGCTTTTACCAGTAATGTTGGTGCGAGCTTGACAACTACAGCAATTGGTGATAATGGAGGACGATGAATATCTTTCTTCTTCTGTCTGCCAAATGAGTATCTAGTCAAGCACTATTACATTCAGATTAAAGAAAATAAAAATTAAAAAATAAAAATCTTGGCACATAAACGTGTGAACAGACTAAATACGTGGCATGAATATGTACAAATCTATATGGCTGGGCATTATAGGTTCCAAGGTTGTCACACGTGGAAATGCTTGCCCATATTTTCAGTGGCTTATGATCTGAATAACTCTTCAGCTGAACATTTTGATCAGCAGTAAAACCTTATATACACTATTGTCTTGTCCTAAAACATTTACATGAGACTGTCAAACATGACACAGGTCGTAATCGTACTATTCTGAAATGACATTTGGAGAAGTGCTAGGACATTTCAAACACTGTTTATCTTCCACATGTACGCAACAGAATTAAATCCTTGTTCTCTGTTAGATATACTGGCAGTTTACACACCAACAAATCTCTATAGTTTCCTATACAGATGTGCATAATTTTATCTATGAAGACTAAAAGATAGGCAAGCAATCTGCATTGTACTGAAGGTTATTGCAAAGGAATCCCAAAGGACTCGTGCCTTCTTGGAATGGTGTTTGGATACCATGCAGAATATCACAAAGTTTTAATGTTTATGTTTGAACAATTATAGTTATCTTCTATCTCTCATGCCAACATTAGAATTTCTATACCCTAAAATTAAAATCAGTTGCAATCATTTGAGACATTCTAAGGCATATCATTCTCAGATGACTATCAGATATCACAGGGGACTTGGAATGCTTTCTATGGAAAAGCCATGCCTTTCAAGAAGACCATGTGAATAACATATGGGATAGCCTAAGACGAGTCAGAGAGCTATAGATGTCAAATGGTGGACAAAGGAATCAAGTTATCTGAATTACTATTATAAAATATTTACAAGCTCTTTGCCATCTAAGAATACTCCAAATAAATTAGTTGAATTATGGTTTGTGAGCTTCTTCCTCTCTTTTGATTTAAAGGGAGAAAAAGTCCATTAGTTCAAATATAGATATGTACAGATGAATGAGATTAATATTGTTTTCAATGTGAAAGATTCATCACTTTCAGAAATGGTTCCACCATATAGGTAATGATTTATTTTTATTCTCGTGATTGTTAGTGTCACTGTTAGCTCAGGGTAAGCAAACTCTACTGAGACAAATTACTTGTAAATAAAGCACTTATATTAGAAATTAAGGCTAGCTATCTGTGTTAGCTATGCATTTGTAAGAGTCATGTTTTTATTCATAATTTGAGTAACATTAAGACATTGTAAGACAACACTGAAAAAAAATTGGTTATGATGAGTTAAAGGAAAGAAAGAAAAAATATTCTCAGAAGGAAAAAAGAGAAACAGAAAGATGTCTGTACGAAAAAGGTATCAAAAAATGCAATTACAGAAAAATAATCGTGGTGACTGTTACCTTTAAGAGAGTGGAGAGTGAATACATACGCTCTTTTTCCTCTAGAAAACATGGAATCATGTAACGAATCATAGAATCATAAAATTATAGAATGGTTTGGGTTGGAAGACACCTTTAAGACCATCTAGTTCCACACCCCTGTTAAAGGTAGGAGTACTTCCCTCTAGACCAGGTTGCTCAAAATCCCATCTAGATCAGCTTTGAATGCTTTCAGAGAGGAAGCATTAACAACCTTGCTGGACAACTTGTTCCAGTGTCTCACAGTAAAGATTTTCTTTCTAATATCTAGTCTAAATCTACTGTTTTCCAGTTTAAAGCCATTTCCTCTTGTCCTGTCACTACCTACCCTTCTGTTNATGAAAACATGAGGAAAAACTTCTTTACTTTGAGGGTAACAAAGCATTAGAACAAGCTGCCCAGAGAGGTTTTATGGTCTCCTTCTCTGGAGATATTAAAAACCCACCTGGAAATTTTATTGTATAACCTGCTCTAGGGAACCTGTTTTAAGAGGGAGTTTGGACTGGATAATCTCCAGAGGTCCCTTGCAATCCCTTAATAATGTTGAAATTCACTTATTTACTGGTCCAGAAAAAAAAAACAACAAAATACCTCCACCACCAACAACAAATAAACCATTATCTACTCATCTTAAATAGTCCTTTATTGCTCGTTTGTTTGTTTTTATCCTGAATAAGTGAGCTGAAATCAAGATCACATCTCACTTTATCATTCTAAACTGGAAAGGATAACAGAGAATGGAAATGTAGCTAGAGAATAATATTATTAATATTTTATTATTAATATTTTATTTAAATGGTTTCATTTTTAAATATCATGTTAACCTTCTCTTTTCTCATGCCAAAGATTTCAGTGTGGATTTCAGTGTTACAGTGTCACAAAGAAATAAATATTTTTATTTATGTTATAAAAG
>VXAB01006270.1:31353-63917 GCA_013399175.1 Odontophorus gujanensis
GAGTCAGAGAGCTATAGATGTCAAATGGTGGACAAAGGAATCAAGTTATCTGAATTACTATTATAAAATATTTACAAGCTCTTTGCCATCTAAGAATACTCCAAATAAATTAGTTGAATTATGGTTTGTGAGCTTCTTCCTCTCTTTTGATTTAAAGGGAGAAAAAGTCCATTAGTTCAAATATAGATATGTACAGATGAATGAGATTAATATTGTTTTCAATGTGAAAGATTCATCACTTTCAGAAATGGTTCCACCATATAGGTAATGATTTATTTTTATTCTCGTGATTGTTAGTGTCACTGTTAGCTCAGGGTAAGCAAACTCTACTGAGACAAATTACTTGTAAATAAAGCACTTATATTAGAAATTAAGGCTAGCTATCTGTGTTAGCTATGCATTTGTAAGAGTCATGTTTTTATTCATAATTTGAGTAACATTAAGACATTGTAAGACAACACTGAAAAAAAATTGGTTATGATGAGTTAAAGGAAAGAAAGAAAAAATATTCTCAGAAGGAAAAAAGAGAAACAGAAAGATGTCTGTACGAAAAAGGTATCAAAAAATGCAATTACAGAAAAATAATCGTGGTGACTGTTACCTTTAAGAGAGTGGAGAGTGAATACATACGCTCTTTTTCCTCTAGAAAACATGGAATCATGTAACGAATCATAGAATCATAAAATTATAGAATGGTTTGGGTTGGAAGACACCTTTAAGACCATCTAGTTCCACACCCCTGTTAAAGGTAGGAGTACTTCCCTCTAGACCAGGTTGCTCAAAATCCCATCTAGATCAGCTTTGAATGCTTTCAGAGAGGAAGCATTAACAACCTTGCTGGACAACTTGTTCCAGTGTCTCACAGTAAAGATTTTCTTTCTAATATCTAGTCTAAATCTACTGTTTTCCAGTTTAAAGCCATTTCCTCTTGTCCTGTCACTACCTACCCTTCTGTTGACTTCAGATATGTTTTATGTATATGAACTAATCTACTTAAAAATTACATATAGGTAAACAAAGAAACTATCAAAATATGTGTTTATATAGTTCAAACTCACCTCTATTTCAATAATTTCAAAGTATCATTGCCAAATTCATCTTAAAGGTATTTTATTCAAAAAATCATAAATGTTATTTTTAAGTTTTCATCTTCTGTTTCAATCCAAGCAATTAATGAATGAAGTTTTAAGTCCAAGGTGATGCAAAATTGGTGTAATGCTACTGTAATAGGGTAGCATGCTGTTATGTGTAACACTTCAGAACCACTTGAAACACTGTTCTTTTATCCTGGAGGTAGCATCAGATTATATTGTCCCATGACTTCCACCTTGGAGACAGTTCATTTACCAAAGGCCAATATCACATCTGTCTGAAGATACATCCAGCTTAATAATACTGTCTAAGGATCACTGGAAACCTCCTTCCTTCCTTCTGTCTGAAACAGAAAGTTCCTTTTCAGGTATAATGACTGGAAATCACTTGAATTCTGGCACCAGAAACTAAGTAGCATGAAAGTCTCCTATTTTATTTTGGTGTCAGGATTTCTTAGAAATCTTATCCATACAGTGCTGGAGGTCGTATGTTCCTGGAGTCCTCACACACATCTCTTCATCCAGACTGTGAAACAGGGACTGGAAACACCCCACATTTATGTCTGTGACTGGTTGGATGCTAGTCTCCACTGCAGATGAGGTTGCTGAATAATCAATGTAATGATCTGTCGTGGTTTATGAGATGAGATGGAGAGAGCTCGAACTCTTCAGTCTGGAGGAGAGAAAACTGAGATATTTCATCACTGTTTATAAATATTTAAAGTATGGAAGTCAAGATGATGGGGGCAGATTTTTCAGTGGCATGCAGCAATAGAACTAAGGGAAACTGTAATGATGGAGCACTGAAAAAGGCTGCCCATAGAAGTTGTAGAGTCTCCTTCTCGGAAGATATTCAAGACTTGTCTGGATACCTGCCTATTTGACCCACTGTAGGAGTCTGCTTTACCAGGGTATTTAACTAAATGATCTCTAGAGCTCCCTTTCAACCCTTACAATTCTGAGATTCTATGATTCTGTTTAAGCTGAGATAATTTTCTTCATAGAGGCTCATATGATTATGTATTTTGGATTTTTGATGAAAACAGTAGTGTTTACACACCGTACTTGGATGAAAATTGTAGTGATCACACACCATACTTCTTAGTTGTTGCAAAATAATACTTACACAGAGTCAAGCGATTGTCTGCTTCTCATAGTACCCTGCCAGCAAGCATACAAGGAGTTGTGAGGGGTCATAGGCAGGACACTTGGCTTAAACTAACCAAATGGATGTTACATACCATGATATGTATGTCATGCTCAGTAATCTAAGCTGGGGAAAATAAGGAGGAACTGAGGAGGTCAGCAAGAGGTTGGTGTGATGGTATTTCCTGAAGTAGGTGTTCCTTGTTTATACTTATGAACACGGCTTTTGCTTTACCTGTATTCTCAAGTTCTTTCCTTTACAATTAACTCTTCTATCCCACTTGGGGAGGATGAGCAATTAGCTCTATAGTACATAGCTGCCTACTGGGGTTAAATCATAGCATGGAACTCAAATGAGGCTCAAAGTGTTTGAAGTGATGACAGATCTGTTTGGAGTATGGAGTGTACTAGACCAGATGTATAGATGTTATAGCTCTGTAACTGTTAATTGACAGGGTCCCATGTTTGCCTCAGGGCTTATTTGTCTTAATGTATGTTAGAGTTGAGTCCTTGTTAGTGGTTGCTTTTGCTTTACCTTTTGCTGTACTTGTCACCTTTGTTGTGCCTGGAAATCTTTTGATACCAGCTATGACCATTTGTCTCAGCTGGTGGCTGTTCAGGGCATCACTGCTCTTCTTATGCTGCCATACTGAACAGACTGGAACTTCACAGTGCACCTGAGTCAAAAGGACTATGGCCTGTGGAGGAGTCTACATGGGAGTATGTGCACCCCAAAGTGTCAGTGGCAATGGAAAAGTTTACTCCAGAGTAGGCACACTGTGAAGAATCTGTGGCCATGGAGAAGTCTACGCTGTACCACGTTCACACTGTAGTATTTATGTCCATGGATAAGACCATGCAATAACACTTCAGAGCATCTGTGGCCACAACACAGAAAGCAGACCTCTGAAGGATCTGTGGTTCGTAAATAAGGTCATACTGAAATAGACGTACCATTATCAGACTGTAGCCCAGCCTGGAACAAGGACAAGGGGAGGTGTTCATCACAATCTTAAGTCATATGGCATAGCTCAAAAGGAATAGGAGAGGAGATCGTAATGGATATGCATTTAAAGTGTTCTAACTCATGATTTTTGTATTATAAGCAGAGTAATAGCAGGAAAATCTAGCTGCTAGCCACACTAGAAAAGGAGTTCATTGCAATGTTAAATGATATAGCTGGGACCGGAGGGATCTGGGGGAGGACTGTGGTGCATATACTTTTAAATTTTTCTAATTCATTATCTGAGTTGCATATTATGGGAAGTCTTATGTCAGAAGCTACTTTAGCCAGTGGAGGATAAAACTCACAAGATGCTGTGCAAGTGACCCAGCCTAAGTTGGTGATGGCATCCGTACAACACACTACCCTGAGAAACAACTATAACAGATAAAAGCCCAATGCATAAGAATATTTTAACAGTATAATTTTAAAACATTAAATACTAAAATAAGAAATTACTCAAAAAGTCTTTCTTTCATTCTCAGACAAAAAATGAAAAGACTAAAACCAGTAAACCCCTTCCTCCCCAACTAGAAATACATTTATTTCACATTTCTTTTCACTAGATTTTCTGTAGAGATAACTTAATTACAGTCTGTTCCAATACATTTTTCACCCACAGTCTGCAAGAGACTAAAACTGCTTAGGGGTCAAGAGCGTTGTAGTGACTCTCCAATCTTAGTCATATGGTGAGAGTGAGTAGAAACAATTTGTCAAAAAGATTTTATGTTGTTACTGTTGTTTCCCCACCCTCCTTCCCCCTAAGGGTTCACTTTCTTTTATCGATTATGAGAAAGCATTTTTGTTCAGTATGTCAGTTTGATCTTTTGGGAGCATTTCAGGAGCTAATTACTTATAAGATTTTTGAAGTTATTTTATATTACCATTATGTGGTGTGAGTAACAGCAATCTATGTTTATTACAAGACAACTGAAATGAAAACTCTTTAATCCTTTATTTATATATATATATATTTTTCCCTCAGTCATATACACGTAGTAACACAACATTCAACAGTCTACCAGGAGAGAAACAATCTGTTCATATGCCTGGTAAATGGACAGTATGATCTTTACGATCTCCTGAGTTACCATGGATACCAACATGTATTCACTCAAATACTAAGTCACAAGATGTACTTACATTGTTTCTGAATTAAAAATCAGTCTTCAGAATTGTTAAACACAATAGAACAGAAGATTTTTTGCTTTTCAAATAAGGCACAGTAACAATTCAGGTAGGAAAAATAATTATACTCGCCGGTAGTTATTTACAACTTGGCATCTTTATCAACTGAGATGTCTTCTTAGCTACTGACAGAAAGTGCTTTCATTTTATTCAATTTTGCTTTTAACTACTGAAGGTTTCTATGGAAACCTCTACTCTTTCCCTTTTCACATTCTTCGAACAAGTCCCCTCACAATGTGGGGGAAGTGGCATATCGATTGAGACATTATTTGAAAATCAAGTCTAAATTGCTTTTATCATTCATGAAACTATGTTAAAGTAAGAAGAAATTTTCAGAGAAGAAAAAAAAAGTTAATCCAAATCTTTTAATATCTGACCAAGCACTACTTTTTGTTTATTTTATTTATTTATTTATTTATTGGGTAACATTAACCATTCATTTTCACACTGCAAATAATGGACAACATTACTCTGATCTTTTCTTATAACCAATTCACTTATGATTGATTCTTTTTTTTTTAATCAATTAGCAAAATAAAAAGTGAATGGATAAATAAAATAAAACCTATGGTTTACTCCTTTGTCATCAACTCTTTAGATTTTACCTTTTCTTTGGATGTAATTATTTTGGCTAGAAAAATTCCCCTGCCCAGCAGTCAGAAACAAAGGAAATAAAATGTCTTTGACAAATATGTCTTCAAGGCTTTTGATTGACAGAATTTAATATATTGCTTTTGATATATCTATCAGCAAAGATTTTACATCACTTTTTAATTTGCATTTAGTGTTGAACTGAAGAGCAGAAGAGACCAAAACCTCCTTTGCGAAGGACAGGTGTCATATTACTCATCTCCCAAAGTTTCTCAAGCAATATCAAACTCTAAATAATTTTGTTCTGCTACACTGAAGGCTTATCATTCCTCACCAACATCAATCATCAAATTTAAGTACCTGTTCTGCATTTTATGTTCGTTCTCATTAGTTAGTTGACATAGTTTTATTTTTATTTAAAATGTAACTGAGAAATTTTGCATGTAAACACAGATTCAGATAGTTTTTTTCTGAGACATGAAAATGACTGATACTTTTAACTCACTTTTTTCCTTTGACTTTTATTGAAAGCACAGTCACACAATCAATCAGGTTTAAGTGAAGGTTACAGTGGTGACTACAGCAGTAGTTGTAAACACAAATTCCTAATTCTTTTTTTTCCTCAAATGGAAAAAATGATAATCTGATGTGTCTGCCTTGAAAATTGCTCATTCTCGTTCTTTTTTTCCACTGTCATTGTCATTATTCTTTTAATCAATAAAATAATAACTTCATTTATATCTTCATTTATTAGTATATAGGAATGGTCCTACCTTCATAAACTACATCATTTTTTGATACAACATTTACTCTCAGACGTGAAAAACAGATAGTACATGATAGTCCAAACTCAGTGGATCATTTTGATAATAATAAATCACATAATCACAATCAATATTATTCTTACATCAACAACTTTGTATGACAATATCAAGTTTTCAGACTGATATTAGCATCAAACAGTAACAAACTATTTGTCAATTTAAAGGAAGCTATTAATTTCATTCTCTTTTCTAATGGGCAATATAGTTCTAGAGGTACATAAGGCCCAAGAAAGCATGATAAAAATGCATTGCTGACATGTTCAAGAGTTTCTATTTTGTCTTTTGCAACAGATAATAAATAAATAATAATTTTAATAGATCTTATTTATTACCAAGCATTTTGTCTTCATTGAACAAATAAATCATATAGGATTCATGAGTTTTTTTCTGTGTGTTTGTCTAAATCATACACTAAGCAATTTGCTGAAAAACTTGTTCCAAGGAATTTGAAACAGTCACTTTAAAAACTGTATTTTGGTTTAAAAAAATGGCTTGTATTTCATCCTTACACAAGTCAAATATAATTCATATCCACTTACTGGAATTCTGTCTGGATTTACTGCAGACTATATTAATCCAGAGTAATAAAGCCAAGGAGGAAGATGTGAAACGAGAAGTAAAAATCAGAGGTGAAAATCATAAGATCAGACCTACACTGAACTAAGAATTTATGTGGCAAAACCCTTGGCAACTTGTCATAATGTGTTTAAAACCAGCATTTCCTGCATTCTTGATAATAGTTGCCAATGAATCAACATAGCCAACACTACCTATATTCAGCTAATATTAAATAAATGGTCAAAGATATAGTAGCAAGTAGTGAATACTATCTATGGTATCTACTTGTAGGCCCGAAGGTAATAACTTTGATCATCAAGAGACATAATATTATGATGCAACTGTTATACATTTTCCACATCACTTTTGCATTTTAGTCACTCATCTGTAATGTGTCTGGTCTGTGTTAACCAGGAGAACTCAGTCATCACCAAATGGTAGAAGTTCAACAGCTCCTTCTACCATCAGAACTAGGTTACAAGAAACAAATGGCAATATAGAAAAAAAGGCAAAGAATGGTATGGAACTGATGAGCATGGGGCAGAATAATCTCCCTCAGCATGCTGGATACACGTCTCTTGATGCTACCCAAGATCTTCTGGACTGCAAGCACATGTTGCAAGTTCACATTGAGTCTTGATCCCACTGCCTTTGTCACCTACAATGACTTTAAATAACACCAGTCCTAGCAACAATCCAGTCCCTTAGAACACCTGTCATCACCAGTCTCCATTTGGACATTGAGCAGCTGACCACAACACCCTAAGTGCAACCAACCAGATAATTCCTCATCCAGCAAGTGGTCCATACATCAAGTCTACTTTTCTCAGATTTCACTATGAAAACATCATGGGGAATGGTATCAGATGCTTTGCACAAGTGCATTTACAGTCTAATTTCCTGCTAGCATCTGTAGCTTAGCTGTGCAAATAATTAGTATTTTAAAAGCAAAACAAATACAATTCTTACACAGTTTGATAGTGATGAGGCTATGAGGAACGATTTTATGTAAAATAAGTGAGATTTAGATTAAATAGTAGAAGAACCTTTTACTAAAAGGGTTTTGAGGTACTGGAACAGGTTGCCCAGAGAACCTGTGCATGCTCTACCCCTGGAACTTTTTAAGGACAGGTCAAACAGGACCCTGGGCAACCTGTTCTCATGGTACAATATTAAGAAGTTCCTCTGAATTTTTAGTTTCACTTCTATGACTACTTAAAAACAAGGACTTTTTTTTGTTTTCTCCCCCCATTTCATGGAAAGAATAGGCCTGAAATCTTCTGCCTTCAGTTTCAAGATGGCAATTTAGCATTCTAGCTTTTTGGGAAGAACACTGAGAACCATCAAAGGCTTTTGTTTGCAAGAAAAAAAAAAAAAAAGAAGGAGAAGTGAGTGACTAGAGAGGCTAGTAGTTTTTTTAGGGTGGAGTTCTCAGCTTTAACTTTAAATACTACTATGTAAATGACTGAGGCCAATGCACCACTAACTTTTCTCTTTATGAAGTTACCAGTTTCAACAGACTATCCTGACTGACATCATTGTATAAGCAACTGTCATGGTTTTATGANACAAGGAAAGAATTAACAGAAAAGAAAATTTAAATGCTTGCATTTGTTGGCTATGTGCATATATTCCAAGAAAGTAATTATTTATGAGGAATTCATATGAAAACAAAATCACCCCAGTCAAACTAAACAGCTACAGATAAAGACAAGGGGATGAAACAGTAAAGAATGCTGATCTTACACACAACTATCTGCTTTTAAGAAAGTCTTGCCTGAAAATCCAAAAACATCCACAGAAAATAATTAAGTTTGTAAGTAAAGATTTCACACCATGCTTCGTTCTGTCTGTACTGATGACAGAAACTTTTAAAAATGTGTATGCTTATTTATTTTAATTCATGCACTGAGATTTTAGTGGTAAAAAGTGGTAAATGACAAAACAGAATATTTTGGAAATAACTTCATAGCAGTTGTAAAGTAACATTCAAAAGCTTACGCATTTTGCCATTTTTGTGCCATCTACTTTATCAGCTTCAATGTAATGCTTGACATATACGTAGCGGCCTTAAGTCTGAACAGAGTGATTGACATAATACATGATGCAGCAAGAGTTCTTTCAGCTGTTTCTAAGCTGAACAGTCATGCTTTCATATTCAAATTGTTATAAACCTGTGTTTATAGACCTGGCACATAGCAAGTATGAATGAAATCTAGTTTAATCCACAGCTGAAGAGATCAATACCAAACGAAGTTGCCTCGTGTTTGCCATAGATTATCAACATACAAAGCACAGAAACTCATTTAAATAATACGGATTTGTGAAATAATTTGATCAAATGTCTGAGACCTGGAGGCAAGTAGGCAATTAAGAGCAAAGATGTTAAACAGTTTCTATCTTACTAAAATATTTATCTACCCATTTGTGAAACTCCATTATTTACTTTTATTTCGTAAGATTTAGTTTAATATTTCAAGGTTTGTACCAGCATACTGGCCAAACAAGTAAACAGTTGGAGAACATTTTCAGTCTAGGAGATATAAAAATACTCATCTCAATCCTTCATGATTTATGGGTATCAAATCACACAACAGTTTTTGTTTATCCTACTTAATCAAACTGAAAACATTAGTTATTTCATATTACTCTCTGACTACGTCCATACAGCCAACTGATTCTTACCACTAGATACACAGAGGAAAAGTTTCTTCATTTTACCCTTATCAGAGCAGGATCAGATCCTGTTGTGGTTTAACTCAGAAGACAACTAAACACCATACAGCCTTTCACCCACCTTCCCTAGTAGGGTGAGGGAAAGAACTGAAAACAAAATAGCACTTGAGGGTTGAGATAAAACTACCTACTAAAAGGAAAATGCAAACAAAAATGGGATAACAACTGTATGTATGTTTGTATGTATACCTGCAATGCAATTATTTGCCATCTCTCAAACAGTTAATAACAAAATTGTTAGCTGACAGACATCCTGCTAGTAATGCTATATCTCATCACCCACCAACAATCAGCAGATCCCCATCCCTGGCATTAACTGGCCTCTGCCTAGTTCCTGCAGCTTTATTGACTTCCACATGATGAAAGGTTGTATCAAATAACCCCTTCTAATTCAGCTGTTCTGGTTCAGCCCTGCCCCCTACTGCTTCACAATGATGGCAGTGTCTCCTCTCCACTCAATGGTCAGGCCTGGCCCCCAGGTGTGCTCTCATTGCTCAGTAACAACCAAAATACTGGTGTGCTGTTACCACTGTCTCAGTTGAAGCTGAGATAAGATCCCAAAGTCTTTAGCTCATCTCTTAACCTTTAGTTCCTTTAGTTGATGGTGGGATACAAGCTGGAAATAAGAACTAGGATTAAACCATCAGGAACTCCTACCTGGCACTGCTTTCAAGCCACTATAGCAACAAATAGCACAGTGCTCCCTGGTAAGATACTATTGTTGCAAGTAAGCAGCAGCTTGTATTCAGTAGTTTGTTGCCACGCAGCATCAGTTGGCTGAATACATTGTACTGTTATTTCAGAGGAGCATCAGCAGTTATCCTACCCAGCTGCCCTAGAAAGGAGTAAGAGCAACATAAATCATCTGCTGCTAAAGATTCTCAGATGTGCTTTACTTGATGGATCACCACTGATAGGTTCATAAAACAATTATGTCTTCTGTAATTTTCTTGGACTAAAGTTGTTTAGGAAAAAGAACAAAAATAAATACTAATACGAAACGAATAATTGTATCTAGTAAGCATAGTTAGTGTGTCCTATCAATGCAATCTTTGTTGCTAACTGGGTATATGGGAAAGAGTTTTAGGTACCGAAGTAGCTAGCCTTTTACATAAAAGAGAGGTTGCAGCAAAGGTATGTTAATCAGAGAGGAGAAAACATGAGTACATGCTTTGTGTTTACTTATTTGTTTTTTCTTGCTTTAATTTTTTCTGTTTTTTTTTTTTTTTTTCTGGTTAAGGTTTGCTTAACCAGATAACTGAAGCTGTACCAGATAACTTAATAGCTGAAATAATAACAAAGTAATGGCAGTCAACTAAAATGTTCCATCATTGGTTTAAGGGAGATTATATTTATCTGGATTATGTCTTAATGTTATCAGATGCAGAAACAGATCAATAGATTACAAATGATTGAAGAAAATACGAAAAAAGTCTGAAGGCTTGATCTTGAAACCTATCTTTTACAGATTTGTGCCTTTAGTATTCCTGCAGGAAGTATTAAAACAAAGATATAAGCATTAGACAAATAACAAACCTGATCTAGATCTGTTCTGTTAGATTATTTTATTCCTTAATGGAATATTTTTTTTTCTGTGTTAAATAATAGAAGGTTAAACCATTACTCCATGTATCTTTTTTTTTTTTTTTTTTCCTGTAAAACATTTACTTTAGTGCAAGAGATAAATGGCCTAGAAAGACAATAAATCAGTTTCACCTACAAAAGTATCAACCTCTTTCTATATCTTTTCTTTCTTTTTTCTTTTTTTTTCTAGGAACTGCATGTTCTACTCCTAGGCATTTTTAAAAATGACTTCAATGTCATCTGTCTTGGAGAAGAATACTGATTTCATCACTCCCAAAGAAAGCACATTTACTTTTTAAATGCTTACTATTCTGTTCCCTGTAGGAATATTTCAATAAGTATTAAGCACTATGTAATTCACATTACTCATTATTTCTGGAGACAGTCTCCTGACCCAAACCCCTGATTTTGATTACAACTTGTTCAGGAGAGCAGTATAATACTTTAGTATTTTCAGCTGAAGAAAAAGCTGTTTTTATTTTATTTTATTTTTTTACTAAGCCAACAAGACTAGAAAAATTTCAAGAAATCTTAGAGAAAAAAACTTGTAAACTTGAAAGTTGTGACTCCAGAGTATTGATTAAGCACCTTTTACTCTGCCTTTTGTATACCTAAAAAAAATCTGTGATCATTATCATTAAATATGATCTAATCTTGTGTCACCTCTTTATAAGACACTGACCAAGTAGCATAGAATGTATTTACTTAGCAATGGAACAGTAACAAATAAAACTGTGCTTTTAAATAATAAGCTTCCATTTAAATTGTATTATTGTATTCTGATTCAGTCTAGTTCTCTTTATATCTCTTTATTTTTATTTCTATTTATATATTTATTACATAGTATATAGAATCCTGTATCAGCACAGATACTCTAGGTGCTAGGATACTTGCTTCATTGCAAAGATAGTGGTCTGGTTTTATTTCCACCTGTATTTAATTGACAAATCTATTTATATTAACAAGAAAATATTTCAATACATGTAAATAGCTATTAGAATAACTATTACAGGGGTGCACTTCTGTATAATAGTACCTTTTCAGTATGTGGTGCTATACCCGGGCATATCAATTACTCTGCCTATCACCTTGGAGGTAAACTGATTGCAGTTATGAGGAACTGTCTTGTCTTTTGCTCAGGAACAGGAACAGGACCATAATTCTTCTTGGAGTCTGATGTTTGATTTTTGAATATTAATAGCTACAATATTTTTACTTCCTTCTACAACATCCCTATCCTCTCTTAGGAACAAATAAAATTTAAAATCAAATGCCTAGCTTGAATTACATGAAAAAAGATGGCTATGTATTACCATAGGATATGTGATACAAGTAGGTACAGGCTTCAGGATCACATGTTCTTATTCAATCGCCCTCTTTAAAAAGGACATTTATAAATTTATTTCTCATTTTACTATTAGACGTTTTTAAATCTAAACTGATATTAATGAAGCAGAAAACTGCAAACATGTTGCTACCTTCCCTGTCCATGGAGGATATATACATATCTTAACATTCCAATTTTTTTGTAATTGCTGTCAGAGTTATGAGGGAGCTGATCAAATACCATGATGGACTATATAAAGACTTAAAATGTATTTGTTTAGTCAACTACTGTCACTCTGTGTGTGTTTTGATAAGTGTGTTTTTGTAGTTGGTTGGCATTCATTCACAGATTTTGCTGTACAAAAATAACCCTAAGTAGAATTTTGAAAGCTCTGTGAAAGACAAAATTTTTTATTGCTTTTTTTTCCCCACTTGATATTGCAGCTTAGCACCTAAACTCCTTCAATCAGACAACATTTTTCCCAAAAGATATCATGACAGGAAATGGTGTAACAAAGTTTTCAGACACATTAATTAACTGTCTTATCTATGATAGAAAACATACAATCATATAACTTCAGTGCAGTTTGTACTAGTAAAATGAATTCAGAGGATTAATGATTATTTCAAGTAAAAAGTGGCGAAGAATAGACTAGAATAGGTTAGGATAGCCGGGACTAGAGCAACACAGAATACAATAGTTCAGGTGGAAGGTACCTTAAAAGTTTATCAATTCCAACTTTCATACCTCTTTGTAACTAACCAAAAGTTAAAGCATATGACTGAGGGAATTATCCCTCAACCACCTTGCTATGAAACCTGTTCCAATGTTTGATCACCCTCATGGTAAATAATTTTTTCCTAATGTCTAATTCTTTTTTTCCTAACTTTGAACCTCCTCTGATATAGCTTGTACTGTTCCCAGACTTCCAATTGTCAGTTACCAAGGAGAAGGGATTGGCACTTCTTTCTCTGTTTCCCCTCCTTAGAAAATTGTAGATAGCATTGAGGTCACCACTAAGCCTTCTTTTTTCCGGATTAGAAAACTCAAGTCTCCTCAGTCTCAATTCATATGACATGCCTTCAAGAATTTTTATCAGCTATGTTGCACTTCTCTGGATTCTTTCAAGGAATTTAATATCCTTCTTGTATTGTGGAGCCCACAAATGATAAATATTATGGGAGAATCACCTGGCTATGCTGTGTTTAATGAACTCCTCTTGGCTGTCAGGACACTCTGCTAACTCATGTTGATTCTGTTGCCAATAACATCCCCAGATCCCTCTCTGATGAGTTGCTCTCCAGTCTCCCATCTCCCAGTCTGTACCTGTATTTCTACTCTGCCACAGGTACAGAACCCAACATTTAGCTTTCTTGAACTTCATGCCATTACTGATCACCCAATGCTCCAAGATCTCTTGTTCTTCCATAGAGTCAACAGCACCTCCCAGTTTAGGTTCATCAGCGATGTTACTGAGAATTGACTCAACTGCCACATCCAGATAATTGACAGAAATATTGGACAGGACTATTGCTAAAATTGAGCCCTACGGAACACTGCTAGCAACTGTCTGCCAACCATTCACGCAATCCCATTCACTACAACTCTTTTAACAACACCATTGAGACAGTTTATCACCCACAGTAGCCTAAACTTATTCAACACTAGCCTAAGCCTACTCATCTCACAATTGGAGAATTTGCCTAGAAGAATGCCATGAGGCACAAGACCTTATGCTTGCTGTCTTCTTCATTTTATTCTCTTCCTTGATATAACCCTTTTTTGTTTTTGTTTTTGTTTTATTTTATTTTCCTAAATAAATCAGGCGCTGACATTTCAGAAATGCTGTCACATGAGAAACTATCTTGTACCATACTACTTTCAGTCACACATTTTTCAAAACCACAGATTTACATCTTTCAGCCTAGATATAAATATTTAATAAAGGCAAGTGTCAGTGGTTTATGAACCGGTCTGGCCCAGTTCCACGACTAATGGGGCATGGGAACCTACAGACCCATAACCTGGGAAAGGGGAAGGGGGAAAAGGGAGTGTTAGCAAAAAAAGCAAAACAGTGGCAGTGATCTGAGGAGGAAAAGTAATTTAATAAATATTATATCGGAACACAAAAATAACACAATATAATACAATATAATTGGAATAAAAATTAATAAAAAAATAAACTGAGAGTGTCCAAAACAGAAGGTCTTACTCTAATGCTGAAGGTGAGATGGTGAGGGAGCTGCCAGTACAGATGAGCCACAAGAGAGAAAGAGGCTCGGGACTTGCATGCAGTTGTATCTTTCCCTCTGAGTGAAAAATGGGAATGCAAAGTCATCTAGGGTATGTCTTTCTCTTCCTCTTCTGAGAACCAGATACTCAGAAATTTGTCAGTCCACAGTACTGGAGCATTATCTCTTTAAATCCCAGTGACTTATATGATGTTATGTTGTGGAATACTGATGACAAAAATCATAAAACCATGACAGAAAGAAAAAAGAGAGCAACATTGTAATCTGATAATAATTAATTATAAATAATTATTTCAAAATTGTGCTAAGAATTTCTTCTCTTCAATCTGAATATTTCAGTAAGATAGCTGAACTGATTGAACTTGGCCATGAATTAAAATGAGCACTTCAAGAGGATCTTTATTGAAATAATGGCCTATTAAACCTTGGCTATTAGAAGAGTAACAGTCATATTAACTAAGTTTACAGTGTGTGATCTCATCTCAGAAAATAAATTAATTTTCATTTAGATTACCTTAAAATACCCAAGTACAGGTTAATCATAACAAGCTTTAGATACTTGAAATGTTTCAGAATTCGAAGATTTCCCTGCATGCAATGTGTACCTTCCAGCAGAATAATTTAGCTATTTCTTAACTATAAAGAAATATGGATGAGAGGAATTTTATTTTCTGAAATAATTAGAGGAATTTTATTTTCTGAGATAATTCTATTATCTCTCACTTGGAACTTGACGGTTTTACTTTATATGAACTATAATACAGGAAGAACACTTTTCACCTCTGACTGTGTACTTAGTGAAATGACTAGCAAGGTCTCAATAAAATGCTTCATATTCAGTTTCTCATTTCACTAATTAGTTTATCTACTATTTTGTTCTGTTTCTTCCACCTTTGCACACAGTTTCCACAGTGGTTCAGTAATTTGCCATCAACTACATTAGAAAGAACCAACAAGATGCAGAGGAAGAAAATTAATTCAAGTAAGTCTGTATTCAGGAAAGCACTTGACTGTCTTGGTGTAATTGATATAATTTAATTAATATCATGACAAATTCCAATGTACAGGATCTTACTGCTTAAGAGAAAAAGAAATAGTAGTGAAAAAAATAGTTCATTCGGTTGTGTACTAAGGCTTGTTGAAAATAGCAGATCAACAGAGTAGCACAGAAGATTTCTGTGAAAGAACTTCCACTGTTACCAGAGTTAAAGCATAAATATTTGTATACCTCATTCAGAATTCTTCAGAGCTGGCAGCAGTATACTCTGACGACAGCAAAACGTGTTATCTTAAAACATGATGGAGAAACTTTATGTAGAGGCAATTGTCAGGTAAAATCACATTCAATTTACTTATTTAAGTACTTAACTGAAAATAGGAAAAATACTCTTAAAAAAAAAATATCTTCTAAAGTACTGAGTCAGAATAATGAGTTCAGTTATTGAGACAGATACCATAAATGACAAGGGTCTAACACAAAAATAACTCAATCAATTTCCAAGGATATTTTTATTTCTGTTGTCTTAAATAAAACAAATAAACAAAAAGATCTGTTTAAACTGTGTTTTGCTTTTTATTCACTCAGTTCATTAAATATAATACAAAGCAAGGATTCTTTTATTTATTTGTTTATTTATTTATTTTAACTGAAGTAAGCAGTGGTCTGTCTTTGTTTCCTGGCTGTTTTCATAGAGTTTGCTTGTTTTTATTTGTCTGGTTGGGTATTTGTTGCTGTTGTTTGGTTTCTTCTATTTATTTGATTTATAAATCTCTGTTTATGACAAATACATCATTTAAAGTCATTTGAATTAATAAATAAAGCAGGAATTTTCATTTGTTATTTCATTTCTTGTGTTTGCTTGAGATATGAAACAACTTCTAATAGCAGAAGGTGACATTTAGAGGTGCTTCCAGGAGTTAATCAGACAGAGATATTATACAGGAGGATATGGATGCCTTTGTATAAAATTACAAACTTCAGAGTGCCATTCAGTTTTAATCTCTTCTTATGGCAGGGAAGGGGAAAAAAAGAAAGAAAAAGAAGTTGTGACTGTACAGCTGCATCTAAAGTATAATTTGCACAGAGTCATAGAGTGGGCATTTATGCAGTAGGGATGCTATATCCAGGGAAGTACTCATGCATGGTAGCACATGCACACTGCTGAACATAAACTCTTACAAATCATAGGGAAAAGAGATAGTGCTATTCAAAAGCACAAAGAATTTGAATTGTAATATTACAAAAAGAAAGAACCATGAAGTGGCAGTAATGACAAACTTTCATCCTGTCTGCAATTAATCATATGTTTACCTGGTGTAGGGAACCTGCTTTGGCAGGGGGGTTGGGCTCGATGGTCTCTTGAGGTCCCTTCCAACCCCTATGATTCTGTGATTCTGTCTTACAATGATTTTGTATAGCAATACCAACAATTAGAGGAACCCGTACAGATAGGCTGAATAACTGAGACTAAATAATTTGCACATACTACAGTAAGTTCAACAAATACAAATTTAATAGATATAAAAAAGGGAAAGAATTCAGTTCATAGGTCATTCTGACAAAATGGTATCTGACATGGAAGTCTGCGTGAAGCAAAGTTTGCCACTGAATTCTTCCATGTGGAAAAATTTGCACTCAACAGTCACCAACCCTTGCTGTTTCTGGAAATCAATCAGTGGATGTCAGCACAATGAGGCAGTGGATGGGGCATTTTAACAGTAGCAAGAGTGACTTTGGGTTACCCTTACAGGTGTAAATTATTATGAGTGTGTCATGTAGGCTTTTGCTCATTGCAGGCAGAAATGCATAATGCTTGATCAGCGTTGGTACTGGTGTTATTTAACATCTTTGTAGGTGACTTAGACAGTAGAATCTAGTGCATCATCTACAAGTTTGCAGATGACACCAAACTGAGTGGTGCAGTTGACATGCTTGAGAGAAGAGGTGATGTGCAGATGGACCTGGACAAGCTTGAGAGGTGAGGCCAACCTCATGAAGTTCAACAAGGACAAGTGCAAGATCATGCACACAGGTCAGGGAAATCTCAAATACAGATAGTGGTTGGCAGAGAATGGCTTGAAAACAGCTGTGAGGAGGAGGATTTGGGAGTATCAGTTGATGAAAAACCTGACATGAGCCAGCAATGTGCACTTGCGTTGCAGAAGGCCAACTGCATCCTACGTTGCATCAAGAGAAGCGTGATCAGCCGGTAAAGGGAGTTGGCCCTCTACTCTGCTCTCTTGAAACCCCATCCAGTTCTGGGACACAAGAGGAACATGGAGCTGTGGATGGAATGGGTCCAGAGGAGTATCACAAAGATGATCAGAGGGCTGGGGCACCTTCACTGTGATGACAAACTGAGAGAGCTGAGGCTCTGCAGCACAGAGAAGTCTCTGAGGAGACCTTATAGTGACTTTCCTGTACCTAAAGGGGGCCTACAGGTAAGCTGGGGAGGGACTTTTTATAAAAGTATGTAGCTACAAAGCAAGGGGTTTTAAACTGGAAGATTTAGATTTAAACTAGATATTAGGAATAAAATCTTTACTGTGAGGATGGTGAGACACTGGAACAGGTTGCCCAGCAAATTTGTGAATTCCCCCTCTCTGGAAGTGTTCACAGACAGGCTGGATGTGGCTTTGAGCAACCTGATCTACAGGGAAGTCTCCCTGCCTATAGCAAGGAGTTGGAACTAGGTGAACTTACATGTCCCTTATAATCCAAACCATTCTATGATAGTGAATTGTGGTGACTACGTTGGAAAATTATGTTTTCTTTTGTTTGTTTGTTTCTGAGAATTTGCTCAATTAAATAGTGTAATTATGCTCTTTCTTTCTGTTGTAGTTTCCATGGAAATAAATTGGAGATATTACTTTCAGTGTGGCTTAATTATTATCTCCAATTTGAGCACTAGAAGAGATATATCTGCCTTGTAGACATACATTGAATATCATAGGAAAAATACTTGGTGATTATATAAATATAATGTTATAATGAAATAGCAGGTCTGAAATTGTCAAAATAAAGATTATACACATACAATTGAATAATTATGTGGTATCTGGAACATCAAGTAGTATAACTGGTGCAAAGTGTAATCTAGATGACAGTCTAGACAGCTACACCACAGTACATAAATGACAAAGTGTAAATGATGCATACAATACCAACTATAGAATACCTAATTACTCTGCACCTCTTTTAATGTGCATTAGAAAAAAATATTTATCTTCAAGTGCTTGTCATTTAACTATTTATTGGTAATCTATATTTCAGTGAGATGATGTATGGTTTGGATGTTCCTTGCCTCTCCCATAAGTAGTGAATTGATAGGAGTGGAGTCTGATGAGTCGATTAGGAAAAGGAAGCATTTTGTTCAGAAATAAATTAGTAGAAACGGAATAAACTTTCAACATATGTAGAATAATTGGTAGAAACTCAAAAGTATGTGCTTGGATCAAGAAAATCTGTACTGGATAGTGTAAAAGAAAGAGCATTGTAATTAGGCATTATGGTATTTTTCACTTAGGTAATAAATTACATTCTCTTTACATAAAAGAAAAATGATGTAATTGACTTAATTACCATGATGTCTGATAAATCTACATTGTTCTAACATTTTCTATCCTTTTTCTTTAACTTTTACTTTACTTTTTCTTTTCGTTTCTGTCTCTTACTGACTACCGGGTCCAAATTTAATGCTCATTCCTTATAAGGAGCTAAATCTGGAGTGTAAGTGATAATAAATCTGAATGAAACAGGACATAACTTTTAACACATTCATTGTTTATAAAGAATTGTTTGCTAAGAGTTGTTAGGGAAGCATCTTTTTCTCCTGTTAGCTTTCAAACCAAGGACTATTTTAGGATATCACCTACAGATACTGATTTCGTGGACAGATACTTGCTTTGTGTTTTTTTTTTTTTTCCTTTTTTAGTTGTTCCATTTTTTTTTTCTTCCCAGTTATTCAGTTAGTGATTTTTTTTATTGCTTTTTTGTTTGACCTGGCAGAATTTATTTGAAGAAGTTGAATTCCTTTTCTCTAGCTTACACATTCTACATGTCAGCACTCTCATAGTGTCTCAATCCTATTCATGTTTATAGTATCACTTAGTTTCTGCAGTACCTCTACTTTAAAGTCAGTTTTTCCTTTTATGTTGTGTAAGCTTGGAAGTAGTTAGTATCTTCAAGGACTTTATCTTCATTCTCTCTGCTCTTACTGTCGCCTGTTCAGGTTGCTTACTTTTTCTTTCTTCCTTTTTCTTTCTCTTTTCCTGATCCCCTCACCCCCACTCCCCCCACCCCTCTGTCCTCTAGAGACCCTGAGAGCTACCCATATGATTTTATTTTTCTTCTTCTACTCCTAAATTAACTGAATTTTATCTGTAATCTTTAAGGATTTCTTTTTATTTGAAAGAGATTGTATAGATAAAGGCTCCAGCAGTGGTCCATTCCATGCATCTTGCATCTATCTAGGTGTGGGGAGATGAAGGGATTGATAAGCACCTTTTGTACTCTCCACCAAGCAGTAGATGATCAGTGTCAGCCAGGACTGTGTCAGTATGCAATGAGTCTTGCCTACTCCTCTCATGCTCATTCATTAGCATTCAAAATCCTCTCTTTGGCATTCACTATTTCTTTTTCATAATTAACTTATTAGCTTTCCTGTAAAGATTACTGTTTTTCAAGAAAGATGGACTTCAGGACATGCCACTACATTACATATGTAGTACTTTCTCTAAAGTACAGTTCTGCTTCATGAACTGTAGTTCTGAAGAAAAATACAAAATCTTCAAATATTCTAACTACAGCAATAACAAAAAAAAAAAAAAAGAAAACCATAATCTTAACAGATTTTATGAATAGCTCTGCATTACCATGAAAACAAAATAAAAATAATATTTCACACACTTTAATATATAATTTTTGATTAATTGTACTTTATGATGTCAAAGTCAATATATACTTTGGCTACTTATTTAGAAGAAATAAAAATGACTGAATGACTAAGAAGACTACGAATCAGTTCATTTTTTTTGGTTTAAGTGCTTGGAAGTAAACTAATAATGGAATTTGATTTTCAAACTTTCGTCACTACTCACATTTCTTAAGAGGAAAATTTAAACTTTGATTTTCTGGACAGGTGTACAGCTGTTCTCTTTGTCTACTTCACTATGTCCAAGTTAGTTTTAAATCTATTCTCTTCTGGATCAAAGGTTTGTCTGAATCTGATATGAAACAATTTGTTCCCCTTGAGAGCAAAGAGTATATTCAAGAGTCATTCATAATTAAAAGACTTAATATGAAAATGACACAACAAGGTTTTGTGTTCATACCAGTTCTGATAGAGTAAAAGTAGTCACATGTACCATGGGAAAAAATATATATATACTGTATAGTTTGCTCTTTCTTTTACAGTAAATTCCACCATTTTTGAAAGATCAATAAGTTTGCTGTTTCAGTAAGACATAACTAATACTTCTAAGAGTTCCTTTAAACCAAATGTAATAATTAGAACGTTGTAAGCCAGAGAAAGTCTGTCTTTCTTTTAACTACTACTGTTAACAAATGAAGAATCATATACACAAAGAGCTTTCTCTGGTAATTATAATTGATCATAACTACATTTTTTTTACACAATTTCAAGGTCTATTTCTTCTTGCCTATAACCTCATTAATATTTAAAATTGAATTTGAGGGTTTGCACAGATTAGTCTAGAGTATGAGGCTGGGTAATTTTCTGCAAAAATTTCATTAGTAGTTTTCGAGAATTAAACCAGAAGAAAGTCACTGATATTGATCTAATGAGACAGATCATGGTCATACCTTTTCTGTTTAGCATTTTTATATTCTGATAGCTGATTGGAAAGTGGAAAAAGTAATGATGCTACTTCAGCTTACTCAAAATCAAAGATAACCAAAGGATAATCAAGGAAGAAAAAAAAGAATACATCTTAAGAGAATAAATATTTTGAATGAGCAGTTAAGAGATTCCTTTATAAGCTTCATTTTTCACCTGAAGACAATTTCTTCCCATAATACTTTTCCTGGTCTTAGCATCCTACCAGAAAATATTTATATTTGTAACTGGCTCTATGCAATGCTTCATAAGGTTGTATTGAGTCATTTTCAAGCAGGTGGTTTATTACTACAGAGCTGAAGATTAGCTTAGAGTACTATACATTAGAGTGTATTAAAAACCAAACCAAAACAAAAATGTAGAATTTAAAATCAATGTTGTTCTTGTTTGTTAGAGCCAACTTTTTGGCAACCTGATGTGATCTGAGGGTTATGGTGTTTCTCTAAGGCTTGATTATAGACTAGGCATAGGCTGAACTAAAAACAAACAAACAAAAACTATATGAATATTTTCCCAGCATGTAGAAGTGAGATAGGGAAATAATAATAAAAAACAAACAAACAAACAAACAAAAAACTAAACAAAACAAGTGTGTCCTGTAAACCAGGTAACAGAGAATATTGATGCCTCCAAACATCAATAATGCAAAATTCTCCCTCTTTGGATAATTTAAATGTTTGGCAAATTATTATGTAGTTGTTTGGTGACAACTTGTTGCTCTTTAGATAGTTCACATTTCCTTATAATTGGTTTTAAATACTGGAAATTAGTGAGAAAATATGTATGACAACAAATCTCAGTGGAACAAACAGAAGATTACATGATTTTTTAAATTTAATCCACTTTTCTGTAACCTCAAATGCTATTCAAGTAATTTATATGTGTATGAAGATAGTAGTAATTTTACAATTTGCTGCTTAAACAGAACTTACAAAACTATATTTAAGCATTTGGCCAAAGTAAATTGATTTTTGATTCTTGACTCATAAAATATTGACAAATCATTCTAGTAAGTGTTAACTGCTTGCAGGTTGTCTCTGTTTTCACCTTATGTGAGAACTATAGAGTTGCCCCTGGTATGTCTGTGACTTTTCTGTGAAACGTGCCAAACTTTAGGATAACTTGATGATATTTTGTTTAAAATCTACCTAAGTGTTGTGGTTTAACCCATCAGTTGTCTAATTACCACGCAGTTGTTCTCTCACTTCCCTCCTTCCTAGAGGGATGGGGAGAGAAAAGGTGCACTTAAAAATAAGTGCAACTTGTGGGTTGAGATAAAACTGTTTACAAAGAATGAGAAAAGGAGAAGGATAGTAGTTATGATTACATGTACATATGAATGTATACAACAAGCAGTGTACAAGCAATTACTCACAACCCCTCAACCCATGCCCAGGTAGGCCTGTGGACAGTAGAATTGTGAACTCCCATTCTCTTCAAAACCAAAACATAGAATCATACCAGACGCTTTAAAGAAAACAAATTTATCCCAGATGAAACTGAGACATTAACAAATTAGGTAACTTTATTGCAGTTGGGGCTACTCAGAAATAATTTCTCAGACGAGTAGGATACCAAGATACCCCATTAAGATATAGTAGAAAGCATATTACAAACCTATTGCAAGAGTGCCTTGTTTATGTTCTGGATCAATACCGTCCTTAAAATACTTTAGTAAAAAAATTAGTATTTTCTTTATGTATTTTTTTACATCCTTTTACAAGGAAAAGTGGCTTATGTATTTACACTGCCAGTTCTCTCTAGATAACTTGTGAATCTATTATACAACTTCAGACAAAGCTGACAGAAAAGGGGAGATACGTTAAAGATAGTAATTTCAAAGAATTTTACTAAAGATTTGCATCTAGGTAGAGGTAAAAGACACTGAGTATGGAAAACCTGCATGGCAAGCACAGATACTAATCATTATATAAATATTTAATGTTAATCACGCTACATGTACCTAAGCATCTGCCCAGGGCATACTACTTCCTGTCCAACTCAAAGATTTCTGAGAAGTGAAGTATTATGCTGAGGAAAAGTCTGAAGTGAGAATGAAAAAAAAAGAGGAAAAATCACAGGAATCTCAGGAAGAAACATTATGTTATGAACTACATGAAATGTGACAGAAATAAATAGAAAATATTCTATGTTTTAATTACTTTTTCTCCTTATGATATAAAACATCTATTTTATTTTTTTTGTTTGTTTGTTTTTTCCTGTTACTAATTTTGTGTAATTTAATATGACAGAAACAATTTGATTGGCAGTCTTGATAATCAAAGTCATTACTAAAAGATGAACAAAACTGAGACTGTCCTAGTTTCAACTTTTCACCTACCGATGTGTTTAAAATATGATGCAAAAAAACACTGCAGGAGGTGAGTAGTCAATTTGTGCTTTTGCTCTGTGGAAATCTGTTTCTGTGGTATGATTACATAGACTGGGTAATGTTACTCTTGATATTAGGTTTTTATCTTACACACTTTTCCATCTGAAACTGGAATGAAACCAATAGCACATTTTGCATAAGTAAATCTGGAGAACATTTCCTAACCAATGGTGAATCTGATATGCACATGACATGTGACTTGAAATAAACTGCAGTCTTTTATCATCTCAACCACGTCATTCTTTCTGAAGATTCTTTTCAGAACATATTATGGTTCCTAGTGATTTAAGAAAAAAGTGGATAAGCTACTTAAGTACCCGAGTGCACACAAAATCCGAAATTTAGTAATCTTTTTCAAGATTCAAAGAAAAAGCTGAAAGTAAGCCATATGACTTTTTTAAATGTGAATTTTGAAATCCTAAATGTAAACTTCATAAAAATGAAAATGAAATGTACTTATATTCACAGAATCAGAAAAAATATTTTTTTACATAATATGGAGGATTCATTTTGTTGTTTCATTTCACTGAAGAGTGTAATGTAACTGAGAGCAAAACAAATAAAAAACTCACTCTCTGCTGAGTATGTATCTGTAAATTTTCCCCTTCCCATCTAATGCAAAAATGTTTTCTGTGGAATTATAACATATTTTGAAAAAATGAGAAGCAACAGATGGAAAGAATCAAGACCATATTGCTTGCTTCTAGTAAATGTATGTTAACAATCAGGCTAAAACATTGGGGATCTCAATGTTCTGAAGTTCTGCGTAGAAGAATCAGATGAATTGTAGAGTTTCTATTCACAACTAAACCGTACAGATTTTCTATTATTCAAGGAATGCATTTCTCAGTTGCGATACTTAAACACTAAAATATAGAACACAATGTAATCTGTAAATTACCAAGTATTATGAAAAAACATTTGTAATATTGCATACAAGATAATGCATGATTATGTATATGTGTAATTTTCACATATGAAATCACATTTGTTAATATTTTTCCTTTAAAAGATTTACTTTTTTTCTCATTTAACAACCACTACAAGCAGTTTTCATTCAGTCAAGGCTATGGAGAAGTAGGAGCTGATTGGGCAGTATAAAGTAATCAACAACTAAAGGCCTGAGGAGAATGAGCCAGATACCTCCAAGTGACTGCTTCTTCGATGTCAGGTGTTAACACTGCTGCTGAATCAGGGGGAAGAAGATCTGAGGAATCCAGCTGAGCATGTGTGGAAAATATCTGTACATTTCTGGCACCACCACCAATGTATTTATTTATTTATTTATTTATTTTCTATTGTCTGGATCATTTCAGCTCATTACTGTCTCATAAAACATAAAACTGATTATATGTGAATTTCATGGTATTGATCTGTCCTGTGAACAGATGTCCTAAAAAAAGAAGGTACAGAGTACAGAAAATTGTTTAGATTTTATATCAGCTAGTTTTCTTAATTCTTTGGAAGGAGTTCGGTGGACATATAATTTCAGAAGAAAGCTCCACATAGTATCCTAAATATTTTATCTGTGCTTTTAAATTGTTACTTTCTTCATCAAATGAAAAAGGAAAGGCAAGACAACAGGCATTTCCCAGTTTTCCCAACACTTTTTATTGTTTATCTGCTGAGCTTATAGACTCCCAGGTAATACAGTTTTGATAGATCTAATTTAACCTTAAAATTGCATATTTGGAGGAGGAGAATATTTCTGGAGGACAGTATGAAAAAATTGTAGAGTGGAACTTGTAGACACTTATATTTCTTAATGACTCAAATGTTACTTCCTTTAAATTTAAAAGTTTTAAAACATAACGAAAAAAAAAAATCTGACAATGCTGGAGAATTTAAAAATTGAAAGTGTTGTTATTACTTTCAGCCTGAAAAACAGCCAGATTGTAGAGTCTTTTTGGACTGTTTCAGTTAAGAAAAATAGTTAGTGATGGGGTGATGCATTTATTTGACACAGTCATTTTCATTCACTAAAAATAAAGGAAGTGCGGTTTCTCTGAGAACAGTAGTAAACAAATTACAGGAGACAAGTTCTGTGCTCAAATCCTCAAGGGTTGTTCAGACAGGAGCTGACCTAAGCCTTCCCTTTGGGTTCTTTTCAGGACAGTGTATATTTTGCTTTCCCCAGCTGTATTTATACTGCCTTTTTGATGTGCAGATCTTCATGAGATTTGCTTCAAAAGTACATATTAATATAATCATGAGTGAAGTATAAAGACTAAATAAGTCGTGGTTTTATTTTATAGTTGTATTCTTTCTGAATGTTGTGCTTTGAATACAGAAGAATTTAACTGCTATTTTTACACTTGTAAACAGTCAGCAGCATGTTAGCTTATAGATTCCTGATCAGTTACTGACAGCTTTTGATTTATTTTATGGCTGAATTTTATTTATTAAAAAAAAAAAAGTAAGACATAAAAAACAAATGAGCAAAACCAGCATTCTGTAGATTTGCATATGATTTTTAATCTGCTTTACCACAGTTTGCACATACTGTAAGCTAAAATGTAGTGACAACAATAAGCTATACATTGTCAAAGCTCTGATAGTTTTTAATGATTTTGTTATCCCATTATCAGGATGCACAGATGGGATATTTTATTTAGTAATGGTGCATTACTTCTTCATAGCATTCTGAAAAAAGTGGAGCTCAGGACACAAAACCTTTTATTCATGTTGGATAGCTCAAAAGATAAGAACTAAACAAGCAAAACAAAAACTATACCAAACTCTCCGATTCTGACAACTTTTGTTGTTGTTGCTGGTTTTGTTTTCATAATTTTGAGTGATCTGTGCCAGATCTGTGACAGTGACAGTAATTTCCTTTATCCACTAATGCTGGAATGAAGCTGTCATTCGTATCCTTCATGACTGAACACTGAAGCTGCCTTACTGTTTATTCAGCAAATTAAATGCTTTAAAATCCCACTGTAAACTCCTACTGAAAAAATAAATTAAAAAAAAAAAAACATAAAGAAAAAAGTTATTATCACAAAATAAAGTTCGGAAACAGTGCCTACTCTTCATTAAACATTTTGTCATAATGAGTTATCTTTGTCAGAAAGATCAGGAATTCTTACAGTGGACAGATATCAGTACTTGAGTAATCTGTATTGGTATTTTAATCATTAATTAGACTGTCTCCAGCAAGATATATGAATGAAGTCCATGTCATACATTTTGTCTGTATGTATTCTTCAGCCCTGTTGCTTTTATATTTGAACCCATTGATTCAAACCATTAATGTAAATGGTTTCTATTACCATTTTATTTCTGCTATTTGGAACAATCATCTCTTTCTATCAGTGTAAGCCTTGGGTCACAAAAGTGATTTCACTTTTTTAATTATTTTTTCCATTCACAGCTAGGAGGAATTTTGGAAAAAAAAAAAAAAATATATATATATAGTTCCCTATAAAGCCAGTGACACTTACATGAGAGCATGTTTTNTATTTAAGAAACACAAAATTATTCCATATGTTACAGTGAATAAACAATTACAAGGATATCTTACTATATGTATGTGCTACTGAAGTACTGAGTGGGAGTACACAAATGTTAAAAAACTGACTTATTATGTACAGAGGATAACACAACACTAACTGCAGTATTTATAGTAATTTCAGGCACACATGCATTTCAAGTGAAATTTCAAATGAAACCCTTGTGAAATTACTTATTTTCCTAATTATTTCAGCCCCAAATTTAGGAATTACCTTATTAGATCATAACAGCATGTGTGCAGGCTAGCTAAGAAAAATGTATTCTATATTAATCCTTCTGGGTCATGACTAGTCAACAATTTCTCTGCCTTCTATCTTCTGAATTGATATTAATAATCATAAATACTTATCAATGTTATATATATATGTATACAAATTTTTTTTATAATTTATAGAAATGATTGTGATTAACCCTATTTTTACTTTTAGAGGTTAACTAGGTAAGAAAAACAAAACACAAATAAAAGAAAAAAACACAGTGAAACAAGGAGAAAAGAACAAATCTACTAACACAAGTTGAAATTATAAAAGGTGAGTAATGAAGTATTCACAATTAAGGGACATCAGCAAGCCCCGTCTGAAATCTGGACAGTTTGTCTTCAGGCAATCAAGGGGTGCCTATAGTCTGGTGTGAGGGACAGAAACTGTTTTTACTTTTGTTGTCTCAAAGCTTGCTTCACAAGGCCTTTCTGGCTATAAGACACTAATTGACAACTGCAAATCATCTAGATGGTTGCCGTGGCACCTCCATGTCTCTGTTTATGGTTGTAAAGATAAGCAGAAGCAGGGCCAAGCCTGTCTTTTTTGGGGTTCGGCTTGGAGAAGCTGATCACTGCAACAGACGATAATGCTTGTGCATGGCATTATCTTTGCCTGAATGAAGTAATAGAGTTATTTTTTTTAACAAAACTACCATGAAAATTCATGTCATGAGCAAAAGTACCATCTTCAACTATTTTCATAGCCTGGGAAGGGATACTATTTTTATATTATTGTCATTATTTTGGTACAATATTAAAATACTGTGAAGGATGGGATTCATCTAACCTTGTCAGAAGAGGCCTCCGTTATAACCAGACACTGATTTGTCCAGTGATCTATCTAGGACTAGGGCAGCAGGACAACAACTACTTGCTCAGCAGCCATATGTATCTTCAAAAATTGTAGCAATTATATGTATACATGCAATATACACATATATATTTCAAGTTAACAGACAGGAATTCCTCTTGGAAGGATTCAATATTCATAGATAACTGGAGATTTTCTTTTGAACAGATAAGCATGTATATGAATAAATCCTTATTCCTGCCCACTGTTCAACAGTTTTATCACATAAATAACGTATATCAAAATGTCTCATTGTCTTGCTCCAATTAATAGGAAGGAAAGGAGGTTCTGTTAATATATGTGTACCTGACAGCGAGATTAGGACACAACGGGGAAAATGTTAGCCTGACCAGTTTATTACAAATCCTAGCGGCTTAGGAAGATGGGGAAGGGAAGACAGGTGTTAGAAAAGACACGGGAAATGAAAGCAAGGAGTCTTTGTTGAAAGCAAGGGAGATATAGTCACCTCTGGGATTCCAGTGTTGCTCATATTTCATACGTTGGCCTTCAGTAGTGATGGGGTTGTCAGAGGTTGTGTTGTTTGGTTGACAATGACTTCTTTTCCCAACAACAGTACAAACTTAATTTATAAGACTGCAGTGGTCGTCAGCTCTCTTTGGAGTGGCAGCTTCTAGTTTGTGGACCCCAGCAGAAACTCCTTTGTTCCCATCTTCCTGGCCTTGCCAGCAGATAAGAGGGAGCAGGGAGAGGCCGAACTGTATCTTTCCTTCATGGGGTACAATGGTATCCAGTCTCCCATACCAGCTATTTGATCCCAGACCAGATCTTCTGCCAGTAAACACTCCTGAGCACTCCCATTCAAAGGCAAAGATGCTTTCAAATGTAAAACTGTCCACAAAGAGATCTTAGCTGCCACTGGTGACACCCGCCGTTTGCCTCCTTGATAAACCAGCATCATGTCACATGGAATGCCTCAGAAAGTGACCTTAGAGCCAAAAAAAGAATAAAGAAAAAAGGAAGGGTTCAGACACTCATAAATGATACTCAAACAGCATCACTTGTGAGATTCTGGAACATTCCTTAAAAACTGGTGCTTCCAGGGTCTCATTTAGACCTCAATGTAATGGAATTGTTCTCAATTTCAGTTGTGTAATGTTTGTTTTTGTAGGTATGTATAAACACATATAATTAGTGTATTCAGCTTTCTTTACAAACAAATTTTCTTGCTTTGTCTTTTTTCTTCTGGTTTGATTCAACAGTCACCAAGGCCTGTGGTTGTAGGCGCAGACATTTATTCTAATTATAACTTATTCTTTTCAACTATTCAAAAGATTTTGAACATATACATGTCTGTGACTAGGCTAATCAATAGAATGTCAATAATCAAGAGATTGTTGAGGAAAACCAAAAAGACAGTAGCAGAAGATCTGAAATACAGAAACAATGGATTATATAAGGAACCCTAAAAATAAAAACATAGCATTTGCAACAGTCACTAAATTACATCTCATTAACCAGATAAGACCGGTTCTAAAGATAATCAATGAAGAAAAAGCAAGTGAACAAAGTTAAACAAACAAGTGTCTCCAAGCTCATTACAGATAGGGTAGAAATCATTGCTTGAAACACCACCATTTTATTAGATTGGTGATTTTCCAAGACATTTTCTTTTTATCTTTAAGTCTAGGAACGTAAGCTGTAGGATGCAGAGGAGGAAAAGAAGAATGTAAATATTATGGGAGAGAGAAATCAGTACTAAAAAAATAAGTGTATCAATTTTAACTGTATCAACATTATCAATGAACAGTAGTAAGTGGATGATTTCAAATAGGTGTATTCATATTATTCTGATTAGACTAGTATTATTTATTTGAATAGACTCTCGGGTTTTAATTAGACCACCAATAAATTTTTGGCTTTGTATAAATTTTTACTGTAGCTCACTTAAAAATTGCAGTGTTTTGTCTGGTACATTGCTTTGAGAATTGGCTGTTAAAAAGCAGGATGCAACATGGCCTACATTTTTCATTTACAATATGCACATAGCATTTAGCTAGATCTTAAACATGAAATAAAAACAACAACAAAAAGTCAATTTTCACCTAAATAAAACATACATAAAAGCACTTAATATTAAAAATGATGTGGATCTTCCTTTCTCTCCATATTTAGTTTTACACAGAATACATGTTGAAAAAATACTAGAATTTTTTCAAACACAAAGTGGTTTCTTGTTCATTTTTTCTTTCTTCTGCATTGTTGTTTCAAGATTAGAAAACTGAAGTTGTGAAACTATCATAACTTCCAAAGAACTGGAACCTGTTAAAGTAAGGCTCATAGGTAAACAGCACTGGTTCATACTGTTCAGTAATTTCTTAAGGTAATAACTGCTATTAAACATCACTACACTGAATGTATCTCACAAATTTCTCATTACATATATAGAAAAATATGGATATAAGTAGAAATAATGGATAATTGATCACACTGAATTCACGATCTTTCTGCATCATCATATTCAATTCTCCTTTTATTTTTTTTTGTTATGTATGCCTATCACAGAGTCTTACTGCAAGGGAATGTGAAGATATCTTGAGTTCAATAAATTCAAGCTAATTTGTACTTGCAGTGGATCTGGCTCAAACCAATAAATTCTAATTTCTTCACAGTTTTACAGCATGATAATCTTGCAAAGAACTTCACAAGCTTCTTCATGAAAAGAACACTTAGCTGTCAGTGCACTTATTTTTACCTTGTATATTTGATTTAAGAGGAAGTATTGTAAAACAGAAACAAACAAAATTTTTATGCATAGCTCATTACACATACAAAGAAGTTTAACAAGTTAAGACGCTACAGCAAGCTAGAATGACATGGAATAAATTTTATCTTTTTTTTTTTAGACTTCATAACAGAGAGTATTATCTTAATTTTGCTTTCAGAAAGGTATCCTTAAACTGCTTCTAACTCTGTTCTCTTCCCATGTCTATAAGAATAGATTCTCAGAGGATCTGATCCAATAAATCCTTAAACAATCAGAAGTTCATTATCCCAAAATGCTGTGTGAAACCATTTACACAGCCATACATTCAATGGGTCTATTCTCCTTAAACCTACATCCCACTAACCAACCAGGGAGATCAAAGAGAGTACAACCTGTACTCCAGATCTCTTCAACATCTTCCTAAGGAATATAAAGACTTTTTAAATATTTTGTAACGTCCTTCTTGAAGTCTTCTATGACTCTGCTTGAAAGAACAGGAGTGGATAGTAGTCCTCTGGTTTTATAACTGAAAAAAAGCAGATAAATAGTTAAGAAAAAAAGTAATTAAGGATTCAGTAGGTGGATGATTAATCCAATAGATGATTAATGAAAAAAACCTATCACCTACTTTGTTTTTCTCCCAATACCCCAGTACTTGAATGTATTATTTTATTTAATTATAGTATGCATACATATTTGAAATAATGAAAAGATATATGTTGAAATCTATCTGACACTTTTAATGTAGCTGTAGAGATTTATGATTTATGATTTATGATTTATGATATGTAAAGCGTTACAGAAAGATCTATAAATGAGATACAATTAGTCTTTTATGTTTTTGGGGGGCAAAACTGCATTTAATATTTTAGTAGAATAATTTATCTACAGTGGGGAGAAATATGTTGATGACATATCAGAACTAATTTGGCCAAGGTGAAACTATTCAGAAATATATGAGAAAATATTGCAGTGGTAACAGAAAAAGAGACTGAAAGATGGATGATGGAGCATAACCTTTAAATCTTTGTGATTCAAGAATATAACTCTGAATTACTTTCAAGGTTTTGAAGCTGCAGTTCTAGGTTCTTATTCCCAGTATATTTAGGATGATTTTAATACATTCATCATCTCAGAAGTGTACAACAGCTACAGACTGTTGGATTCTCATGTCCAGAATTTCCTCAGTGTTAATAAGTTGGTGCCCTTGCCTAGTCAGCTGTGCTGCACTTATATGTGTATGTGCACATCTAAGTTTACCTTCTCTGTACATGGCTTGATTAAAAAATAACTGCAGCAGAATGATTGAAAAAAGCTTTTAAATTTACGTGTCCAAACCAAAAAAATAAAAGACAGGTATAAACTATTATAGGTCTCAGCTGTGATGTATGCATTCTTACAAAACTGTACCTTATTACTGATATGGTTTTGCATAGGCAATAAATAGAGCTTTATAGAAATGAGAAATGCAGGTACTTAAGAAGTAAATCAAAAAATCAAAAGAGATTTCTGATTAATTGGATTATGTCTTTGAGTTTTTTCACTGTCAAAAAGCAAGCTGCTATCACATTTTTTTGCTGTTATTGGATTGTTTTTTTTTCTTTACCCATATAAAATAAAAATAAAACGGTTCTTCAGATTTTTGAAAAAAATAATTATATATATACA
>VXAB01006270.1:80245-101018 GCA_013399175.1 Odontophorus gujanensis
TTTTCAAATGAGATAGCTGAGGATACGTAATTGAGTGATGCTCTTCAATCTTAATTTAAGCATTAACTTAATTTTTATATACCTGGAAGATCATTTATGGGAAAAAATGGCATCAACTATAACAACAAACAACAAAAAAAAAACAGATATTTGCATCATTTATTTTGTTGAGAATATTGGAGTATCCTACTTTCTGTGATTTTTTCCTATGTAAGAAAATTGTCAACACTTCTCAGTTTTGCATGTGTAAAATGGATCAAAGCCCTGTAGCAAGTACCTTAAATAGGACAACACCACACTTCATAAAATTAATGCTGACTTTAAGAAGAAAAGATTCCTGGAACAAACTTACCTGAATCTGATAAGTCCTTCCGAAATTTCTAGTAAAATTCTTCTACAGTGAGGATAGTGAAGCACTGAAACAGGTTGATCAGAGATGTAATGGATGCCCCATTCCCGGAGACTTCCAAGATGAGGCTGGACCAGGTGCTGTGCTACCTGATCTAGCTGTGGATGTGCCTGTTCATTGCAGGGTAGTTGGACTAGATGACCTTTAAACGTCCCTTCCATCTCTAGGACTCTATGATTCCATTATTCCATAATCAGGTTACTCAGAACCCCATCCATCCTAAACTTGAATATCTCCAGGAATGAAGTATCTACCACCCCTCTGGCAACCTGTTCCAGTGCTTCATTACCCTTACCATAAAAAACTTTTCCCTTATATACAATGTAAATCCTCCCTCTTTAGTTTGAAACCATTTCCCCTTGTCCTATCCCAACAGACTCTTCTAAATAGTCTGTTCCCTTCTTTCTTACAGTCTCCCTTTAGATACTGAAAAGCTGCTGTCCGGTCACCTTGGAGCCTTATTTTCTCCAGGCTGAACAGCCCCATCTGTCTCAGCCTGTCCTCATAGGGTAGTGTTCCAGCGCTTGGATCTTTTCTGTGGTTACTCTCTGGACATTCACCAACAGGTCCATGTCTCTCCTATACTGAGGAACCCACATCTGAACATAGTACTCCTCACTCCAGCGCAGAAGAGAGGGGCAGGATCACCACCCTTGACCTCTAACCACACTCTTTTCAATGCAATCCAGGATATGATTGGCTTTCTTGGCTGCGAGGGTAAATTGCTGGCTCATGTCCAGCTTGCCATTCACCAGTATCTTTAGATTCTTTTTGTCAGAGCCATACTCTATCCTTAATCCCAGCTTGTATTGGTAGTGAAGGTTTCCACAACCCAGGTGCAAAACCTTACACTTATATTTCTTGAACCTCATGAGGTTCCCCTAGGCCTACTGCTCACGTTTGCCTCTGAATTGCAGCCCGTCTCTCAAAAGTGTCAATTGTACCACACAGCTTGGTGTCATCTCCAAACTTGCTGTGGGTGCATTCAATCCCACTATCAGTGTCCTTGATGAAAATATTAAATAGCACTACTTCTAGTACTGACCTCTGAGGAACACCAGTAGCCAATGATCTCCATCCAGACTACTACTCTCTGGATACTATCTCACAACCCATTCCTTGTCCATTGAATGATTCGCTCATCAAATCCATATATTTTCAATTTGGAGAGAAGGATGTTAAGGGGGACCGTATCTAAGGCTTTACTGAAGTCCAGATAGATGACAACAGCAGTTCTTCCCTTATCTGTTGACAGTTATATCATCATAGAAGGCCACCAGTTTGGTCAGGCAGCACTTGCCACTGGCGAAAGTCATACTGATAGTTCAGAATCACTTCACAGTCTTCCATGTGCTTTCACATAATTTCCAGGAGGATCTATTCCATGATCTTCCCTGGCTCAGAGATGAGGCAAACAGGGCAGTAATTCTCTGGATCACCCTTTCTACCCTTCTTAAACATGAGTGTGGCATTGCCTTTACTCCAGTCACCAGAGACTTCACCTGAATGCCGTAACTTTTCAAATATGAAGATTGGCTTGGTGACCACGTCAGCCAATCCCCTCAGGATTCTGGGATGCAGAGTCTCGTTGGGACCCATAGATTTGTGGATGTTCAGGTTCCTGATCTTTGTTTACAGTGGGAAAGACACTGCTCCCCTAGACCCCACCTTTTGATCCACTTGCTTGAGGAATGTGTGAAGAACAGTTACCAGTGAAGGCTGAGGTAAAAATGTTGTTGACTGCCTCTGCCTCCTCCTTGTCTGTTCTTAACAGCCTGCCTATTACTTACTGTAAGGAAGCACTTTAGGCTTTCCTTTTCTGGTTTATGTAGCTGTAGATGACATCTTTATTCTTCACACTCTTTTCCAAGCCCAGTTCCAGAGGGGCCTAGGCTTTTCTGACCCCATCGCTACATAGCCTAACAGCAAACCTATCATATTCCCAGGGTACCTGTCCCTGCTTCCAATGCCTGTGCATTTTCTTCATTCTCTCCTGCTTGACCAGCAGGACCCAGTTCATCCATGCTGCTCTCTTGCCTTCCTTTCCTATTTCCTATACTTGGGGCTGAAGAGATCTTGTGCACTTAAGGAAACCTTCCTTAAAGGTCTGCCAGTTCAATTCCAATCTCTTATCATCGTGGACAATTTCCCAGGAGATTCTCTTGACTAACTCCCTGAAGATCTGGAAACTGACTTTCCTAAAATTCAGCATAATGACTTTACTCATCTGTTTCCCCCTCAGAAGTGTGAACTCCACCATAGCATGGTCATTACAGCCTTCAATTCTGATGTCACCAATCTGTTCATTTGCATCGGTGAGCAACAAGTCCAATGTTACACCCTCCCTGCTGGACTGTTTATTACTTGACTCAATAAATTATCCCACCGCCAGTGCAGCTGATATAAGGATCATTATACAAATTCTGCATACCTTTCTGCAACTCTTAACTCCACATTTTGGCATTCTCTATTTATAGCCTATTAGTTTATATTTTTTTCAGCATACTTGTAAAGTTAACTATCAACGTTATTTTTTTCCTTTTGCAACTTTTCAAGGTTAATCAAGCTGTCAGAAAGGAATTGCAAATACACATGTCTGCACTCAAGAGTACAAATGTGCAATCACAGCAGGAAAAGGAAAATGTTTTCCACTTGGCTGCAGTGCATTTATCGGGGGAGCTCTTGAGGAAAATGGTCTGAAACTTAGATGTAGTTTTGAGTCATTTTTAAAAATAGACTTTCACACCATATTGTTAGTGATGTTTGAAAATATTGCATAAGGGCATAAACTAGGAATGAACTCATATGAAAGAGAAATATATATATAAATCATATTACCTTTCTCTGTTTTATCTTTGTGTTATATTGAATCTTAGAACTGCATTTTCAAAAAGATGATATTATCACAGCTGACACTGACAATTGCTTATCTAATTGGGCATGCAATTTCATTGCATATAATTTAACTTTTCAACAGATAACACTATGAGACATGGGCTTGGCCTAGTATGGATGGTTAGTGTATCAAAAGAAGAAAGCATTTATTTTTAACTCCTTTCTTCTTGGAAGCAAGTTAAGATTGGCATCATCTAAATTACCTTGTATGGTTTTGCATGGGTGTCAAAATAAGTCAGTACTGTTAAAAATGTTTATTTTCTCTACTGCTTCTGTCACATGTCTCTTAAAATTATTCTTTTTCTCTGGATCAATCAGCTGGATTGTTTTATCAGTGAGAATGGCATAGTCCAATGTACTCTAGCTTGAGACACAATTAACAGATACTCTTTTCTCTAAAGCATTACATATTTAGGGAGATAGCAGTGAATCAAGATCTCTTTAGATGTACTCATAGATGTACCATTCAAATCAAAGATGTAACTAGCCAAGTAACTGGTTTCGGTACCTATAGTGGACAGCTAAGTTACCAATTATGGCTAACAATTGATTGTTCAAGTTAAGTGTAGCCTGTGTCTTTTCCTGAAGTGTTTTCCACAACTATGGTTGTGTATTTATTTGAATCCAGCATCAAACTTCAAGTGTTTAAGCTGTGGGCTTAAGCTGTGACTTCACGGTCTAGGAATAAAATAGGAAACAAAGGAGTAACAAGATAAAAATGTTTTTTTGAGTGACATACAAATAAAATATCCTATTTCTGTATGTATTTTACATCAGAATGTTAATATTCATTGTTTTCAATAAGAGCAATAAGGTAAAAGTGTAAGTGAATGTCTTGTCAATGGCATCTCTAGTTCTAACCTGATACAGCCTTCCCAGTTTAAGCCAAATTTATCTGGCTATGTGAAAAGTGACCATTAGTTCATGTTATTCAAGATAGATCTACAGCATAGGTTGAAATAAACAAGTAGAAAAATGATTGACAAGTGATTAATAACAATATTCACAACAACTTGTTAAATAAAGTAATATTGTTTCATTTCAGAAGATAAACATTATTCACCATATATATTTTCCCTTTTCAATAGGGAGTGTAGCTCTATTCCTTTAAACAGTCTTTCAACGCAACCATTATTGTTTACTCCGTGTCATGTAAGCAAAAAAAACAAATAAATAAGACCTTCTTAATATTGTAACATACAAAATTCCAGAGCAGATATCACTGCTGTTAAAATGTTCTACTTTGCAAGCTTAGTTATTACTAAAATAAAAATAGCCACACGTGAAAAACATTCTAACTTATAGCCTCCTAATACTTGTTTGCCTCCTCCCCCAGTATGAAAGTCAGGAATACCTAGAGCCACAGAATTCCTTATTTCCCACTTCTAACATCAGACCCCTTCTTCCTGTATTCTTCCTTATTCTCTTTTTTAGCTTTCCTTCCAATACCTCTTCCCTTCCCTAACTCTATAAACTTCCCTCCCCTTCCCCCCCACCTCCCCACTGGAATGAGCAATACTTAATTTCTTCTTCCTATCTGACCTCTCACTACATTTCTCTTCGTAGAATTCCCTACTTTTTAGCTATCAATCTTGCGTTGTTTTTTTTTCTTCCCGCCCTTCTTCACATGGAAGTATTTGTCTGCACTGCAATGTTCTTCCTCAAAACCAGTTTCTCTGTTATTGCTTTCTCATTTTCTTCTACATAATTCCCCAAATAAAAGTATAAGAACATTCTTCTGATAAAGTAATATAGCACTTCATCATTTTTATTTCTCCAGCCCTCCATTTGTTTCGCTTTTCTTCTTATCTATGTCATCTTAATGGCCTCAACAGTCTCTGAGGCATGTCTAAGGGATCTCTATAAAGCACTACATGACAGTGGCGAAAATATGCTAAGTTTTCAAAGCAATAGAGATTAAAAATAAATAAATAAATAAAACTACTGCCTCTAAACTAATTGCCAAACTCAATTTTATAATGAAAATGGTACATCTACTGAATTAGGTCTGCTGCTATCTGGAGTGTATAAACCATCGGGTTAGAATTTTATCAATTTCAGTTTCACACAGTCTTACCCTAGCAAATACAATTTAAACTTCTTAGATAATCTAAAAATGATCATAAATGCCTAAGTATGATCATTTTTGCCTAATTTCTATTGTAAAGTACTAAATATGCTGTCTTGTGCGCTGATGCTATTTTTTTTTCTTTCCAAAGTAGTTCTCAATATTGTGGTGGCACAGCATATTGAGATGGATTGTTTAAAAACTGTGTATACAAAAGGAACTGCTTTTATGATAAACTTAATTGGTTCCCATTGGCTGTCAACTGTGAATATGGTTACTTGCTAATTGCTTGTTGTTTTCTCCTGAGTTGTTCTATTCACAGATTGGATCAGCAAACTAACAATTTTTTATAATAAATGTAACATGAAAGTCTTTCATCTTCTGGCTTTTTTTTTTTTAAATCTTTCTTCAGTGCAGTAAAATCTTTGAAACATATTACGTTTTCTTTTTGCTTTGCAAAATTCTCTTCACTCATTAAACAAGTTGATATTTTTTCTCAGTTTTTGTTCTATAGAAACTAAATATTTACTTCTCCATATAAACAAAATTACCACTAGATAGTTTCTGCTTTTACTTTTGTTGTGTATTTCTGGTTTGTTGTTTGTTGGCTGATTGCTTTGTTTCAGATGTTTGGTGGTTGGTTCGTTTGTTAGACCAGATTTGCAGTACCATCAGTGAAATTAGATGTCATATAGAGAATATATGTCAGAGAATATATAAGTTTAGGTTAGGTTAATATTCACACTCCACTGAGGACAAAAAAAACCCCAAAAAACAACAAATGAAACAAAAATAAAATCAAGTGAATGCACACTACTGCTATCTGCCTTGTGCTATGTAGCTGCTTCTTTTTATACCGTGTAGAAGAGTAAATGCTAGAGACAGTGGCAATAACTACAATATATGACAGTAATCACCGTCCTTACCCTGAACTTTCATGTACTGTCAGTGAAACTCTGCCTGTTCTTAATGAAGTACGTAGTCCCAAATGGTTATTTACTGTATACAACTTTTGGCATGTTTAGAACCAGAATTTCTATGTAGGCAAAAGGAAATAAATACAGAAACTTCTACAAGGTTCTTCAGTATTCTTTTAGAGGATTCCACAAAGCCTTCTTTAGAGGACATAAATGAAAATGGCAATTCAGAGTTCAGAAGCTTTTGAGAGAACAGAAGGAAGCAAATGGAAAAAGAGAACCTCTCTATCCAAAGATTCTTCCCTTAGGGAAGAGGTTAATAATGTACATAAACACCCCTAATCCTTTATGCTGAAACAAGTTACTTGCATACAAAAAATTGCTAGCAAGTATTTGTAAATATTTTGAAGGTTTTTTGAAACTAGATCAGTTATTTAAAGGTCTCTCTAGCAGATAGAGAGGACAAAAATAAAACATGAACATCTAATTATCTCTTTATGTAGTATTTTTTATTCTGACAATTGTATCTGAGTATATTGTTTACAAATTTCATGTATGTGCAAATGTGTTTTTCTAAAATTCAGTATTTCTGTATTGTACTATAAAATCTTGTTTTGACAAATTTAATCACAGACCACAAAATTGCAGGGGTTAGAAGAGAACTCTAGAGATCATCTTGTCCAACTCCCCTGCCAAAGCAGGCTCCTAGACTAGATTGCACAGGTAGGTGTCCACGTAGGTCTTAAACATCTCCAGAGAAGGAGACTCCACGTCCTTTCTGGGCAACCTGTTCCAGCACTCCATCACCCTTAGAACTGGTAGTACCAGTTTCTTTTTTTGGAGCGGAAATACAGAACTACAGGATAACTATTGTAATCTTTAAAAATACTTTTTCAGTGTTAACTACCTGAACAAGTTCTGCAGCAAATCTTTCTGAATACTTACTAAAAAGAATGAGAATTAATGTAAAATTTGTTTCTTTATTCATATGTACATGAAGAATCCTACACCACTGGGCATACAGAAATCTTGGAATAGTGGTGCCTGATAGTAACTAGAAACAAACACCAATGACCCTTTGTGAAGACTAATTTTCTTTGCAAAGTGGTCACTTTCTATATGTGAGGAAAATACAAATAATATGTACTTAACCTTCTACAATATGGAGTATATATCTTCAAAAAAACTTCATGTCTGTAATTTTCAGTGGAGAATGAAGTTAAAACTAACAACCAAATAAAAAGACATAAAACCCTGTCATTTTTTGTCAATATCTATGCCTGTTCTTTATTAGCATTATTCATGATTTATTTTGAAACACTATTACTGAGGCAAATGGGTTAAACATAAAAAGACAGTACAGTAAAGATATAGGGACTAGAAGATTGATGTAAGTGCTAATTACAGTAAAATACTTCTCCGGGTAACATTAATTATTAAAATTTGTCTTTTTAAAATCCTTTCTACAGCTTTATCAAAGCAACTGTTGAGAGGAATGGATGATCTAAATCAAACTCAAAGTTTTCAAAAAACATACAGAAGATCTACAGAGAGCAACATATTGATCATTAAATAAATACATTCATAAGATGTGTATACAAAAATATTTTTTAGTAGTAATTTTTTATAGTACTTTTTTGTATCAAATTATTTCAAATACTGGACAAACGCTGCTAAGAGGAGAACTATATTTAATGTTTTTTATTTGACTCTTGGAATGGACTTTGATCATACCCTATCTTCATCTAATCCTCGCTGTTTTGAGTGTTTAACAACAACTTAATACCTAATAACACAAAATATATGAGCACAGTAAAGTTTTACAGGTATGTTAAAAAGTACAAAAATAGATTTATAATATTTACATATGAATATAAAATACTTGAGCAGATATGTATACCTGCATCAGCTCAAATAAAAAAGAAAAAATCATTCAGAAACCTGTTTAAATATACTTATGCATTCACTGGAGATATTACAGATTTATAAAATGAGCAAGAATTTTGGAATTCTGTGAATATAAAGAAACAACTCTTATTAATCTCTTCCAGATGTTCCACAGCTTGCTACTTAAAACATCCCTTTAGTGAACTGGAAATCCAATTCTTCTGAGGTAATGATATAAAAATTTCTTACACTGTGAATAAGCACTAGAAACAGTGGGCTCTTAATATTAAATCCGTGATATTAGCTGTTATATCTGCTTTGTTTTTTTTTTTTTTAATTTTATTTTATTAAACAAAACTATTTGGCCAATTAATAGAATCACAGAATTCTCGTTTGGAGATTCTTTCCCTAACACCCAACCTGAATCTCCCGTAGCATAACTTTTTTTATTTTCTTTTACCTCAGTGACTATTTTGAGTTCAAGCTGGGCTTTTTCCTTTCTAATTTTCTCCCTGCGTATTCTGACAACTTCCTTGTACTCTTCCCAATTTACCTATCCCCTCTTCTGCAGAAGAACTTTTCCTTTCTCCTAGAGCTTAAGGAAAAATTCCCTTTTCATCCACGCCAATCTTTCATGACAGCTCCTCTTATTGCACACTAGGACATGAGGTTTCATGATTTTCGGTATTGGTATTCCACATCATAACATCATGTAGTGCCTAAAGAGTTAAAGAGTTAATGCTCCAGCTCCATGGATCATCAATAGTTATGGATATACCTGTCTCAGAAGAGAAGAACAACTACGTTCCCAGAGGACTTTGCATTGCTTTGTATTTTTGCATATTTCCGCTCAGAGGGAAGGACGAAAACTCTTTGCATGTCACGAGACACTCTCCTTCCTTTCACACTGACCCAGCAGCAGGTACTTGCTGCCGTCTCACCTTCAGCAAGATGGCCCGGTTCCATGACAACTGGGACTGGGGTGCCATGGTCCCATGCCCTGGGGAAGGGGAAGAGGGGGAAGGGAAAAGGGAGATGGGCCTAGAAACGAAACAGTAGCAATGATCTGAGGAGGAAAGCTAATTTACTAAATAAGATATCGGAAAGCAAAATAATACAATATAATACAGTATAATTGGAATTGAAGCTAATAAATCAAATAAAATGAGCAAGAGAGAGTGTCCAATAAACCGAAGGCCTTACGATAAATGCTGAAGGTGAGGCAGCAGCGAGCACCCACTGCTGAGTTGATCCAAAAGGAAAGAGAGAGTCCTGTGACACGTAAACAGTTTTTATCTTTCCCTCTGAGTGGAAATATGCAAAAATACAAAGCATCTCACAATCCTCTGGGGAGCATAGTACTTATTCTCTTCTGAGACAGGTATGCCCATAACTATCGATGACCTACAGAGCTGGAGCATTAACTCTTTAACTCTTAATGCACTAAATGATGTTATGATGTGGAATACCAATGCCAAAACTCATAAAGCCATGACAACTACAATTCAAATAATAGATCTATCTTTGTACAGATAATTGAGGACCTACTAGAAAACAGAAATTATGCAACTCCAAAACAGAGTAGCATGTTTCAGGAATAATTGAAGTGTATTTATAATAAGATGCCGTGAAGTCTGTTGGAATCAAAACTTTCATGCACAAAAGAATACACATTTACTATACTTAATAACTCCTTAGGATTAAAATTTAAACATAATCTCATTTATTCAATGAATGTGAATTTAATACAAATTACATTTGCAAACAATGTTCAAATATAACCCTTCATGAGATTAAGCAATCAAAACATATATATATTTATATATATTTTAAAATCAGCAAAACAAAGTTCAATATACCATTTCAAGGGAAAATAATTTTAAGGATTTAATAACATACATGGAAACCTGATTCAATTTTGAAATTAGTAATTTCCTCTAATATTCTTTTTCAGTAGATCAGAAGAAAATAAAAAAAATAATAATATCAATGACAGGAGATTGAGTAAGTAGTTGACAAACCTAAAAACATTTTCACACAAGTTCAAATATATTTTCATTTCTTGAAGCCTATATCCCCTTCCAATATCCTAGTTCTGGAAGATCTCAAGGTGGAATTCAGTTGCCTAATTCTAGGTATTTAGTGTTACTTTAAAAGACCATTAGGACAATTATTCTAACCTTTGGTTCTAGAACCAGAAATACTTGTTTCTTGTAGATCCTTCATCAGTGCATGTCTTCCAGCATGGAACTTCACAATACGAATGTCACAAATAATCTAAGACATTTCAGACAGCACTAGACAGTTATGTTTAGCTCTCTGTCCCTGGTTTCAACTACTGGAATTTTAATACCTATGCTTCAGAGCTTCAGATATTAAAGTAAGTTGTAGATCTGTGCCTATTCAAAGCAATGCTGTTCCCATGGAGAAAAAGTAGTTGAAATAATTGCCATTCAAATATGGTATTAAAAAAAAAAAAAAAAAGTGAAGTAGCAATATTTTCATCTAGTTAGTGAGAAGTATTATCTCTGTCATTTTGCAGTATTATCGTAGATGTACTTATTCTGTCACTATCTCATCACTTTAGATCAAAACAAGCCAAAATACTTTTATAGTCAGTTATGCTGAACAGCTCTAAGACCTTTATATAACATCAAGAGACAGAAGAAGACAGGATAATTTTTTACCCTTTTCTATCCAAATACTACCATCTTATTTTATTTATTTATTTATTTATGCTACCCTGAGCAGCAGAAGGCTTTTGAGCAAATTAAGCAGGAGATAGTCCTTGCCGTGGCCCTGGGGCCAGTACAGATGGGACAGGATGTAAAGAGCATCCTCCACACTGCTGCTGGAAAGGAAGGTCCCACTTGGAGTTTGTGTCAAACAGCCTCTGGAGAGACCCAAGGCCAACCCCTTGGTTTCTGGAGTCAGGTGTACAGGGGATCTGAAGAGCACTACACTCCAATTGAGTAAGAGATCTTAGCCACTTATGAGTGGGGTTGGGCTGCTTCCAAAGTAATCGGCACCGAAATGAAGCTCCTTCTGGCACCACGACTGCCAGTGCTGAACTGGATGTTCAAAGGAAAGGCTCCCTCTACCTATCATGGTACTGATGCCACTTGGAGTAAGTGGACTGTGCTGATTACACAGTGAAATTGAATGGGGAACCTCAATCATCTAGGAATCCTGGAGATGATCACGGACTGGTCTGAAGGTAAAAAGTTTGGAACATCACCAGTAGAATAGGTATCGTGTGCTAAAGAGTCCCCTCTATTCAATGAATTATAAGGAAATGAAATTTGCCCTGTTCACGGACTGATTGTGCTGTATTGTGTGAATACACTGCAGATGGAAATCTGCTGTGTGGAGCCCTACACAACGAGTTGCAGCGGCCACTGAAGGAAAAGGAGAATCAAGTCAGTTTGCAGAGGTAAAGGCCGTCCAGCTGGCCTTAGATATTGCTGAACGTGAGAACTGGACAGTGCGTTATCTGTACACTGACTCATGGATGGTGGCAAATGCTTTATGGGGGTGGTTACAGCAGTTGGAACAAAATGGCTGGCAATGAAGGGGTAAACCTATTTGGACTGCTGAACTGTGGAAATACATTGCTGCCTGAGTAGAGAATATGGCTGTAAAGGCGCACCATGTAGATGCTCATATGCTCAAGAGTTGGGCTACTGAAGAATAACAAATTAACCATCATGTAGATCAATTTGCCAAAGTTAAGGCAGCTCAAATAGACTTGGACTGGCAACACAAGGGTGAATTATTTGTAGCTCGATGTGCCCATGAGACCTCGGGCCACCATGGAAGAGATGCAACATATAAGTGGGCTAGAGACCTAGGGGTGGACTTAACTATGGATGCTATTGCACAGGTTATCCATGACTGTGATACATGCACACCAATTAAACAAGCCAAGAGGATGAAACCTCTTTGGGGTGAAGGGTGATGGCAAAAGTATAAATACGTGGAGGCATGGCAGGTTGATTATATCACCTTGCCACAAACTCACTATGAAAAACGTTATGTACTTACCATGGTGAAGACAATCACTGGGTGGTTTGAAACATATGCAGTACCCCATGCTAATGCCCGAAACACCATCTTAGGTCTTGAGAAACAAGTCCTATGGTGACATGGCACTCCAGAAAAAATGGAGTCTGACACTGGGACTCAATTCAAAATTCTCTTGTAAATACTTGGGCCAAAGATCATGGCATCGAGTGGATTTACCACATCCCCTATCACAGTCCAGATTCTGGTAAAATTGAAAGATACAATGGGTTGTTAAAAACAATACTGTAAGCAATGGGTGGTGGAATGTTTAAGCACTGGGAGAAGCATTTGGCAGAAGTCATCTGGTTGGTCAACACTAGAGCACGTCAGTCACAATGGTCCTGCTCAGTCCAGCTCCCTACCTACTGCAGAGGGAGATAAGATCCCAGTAGTACATGTGAAGAGCATGTTGGAAATAGCAGTTTGGGTCTTCCCGGCTTCCAGAATGTGCAAACCTCCTCTTGGAACTGTTTATGCTCAGGGACCTGTGTCAACCTGGTGGGTGATGTTCAATGTGTACCACACGGGAATTTGATGTTGGGGGAGTGCAGTCAGTAATTCCATGCATATATATGTATATATGTTGTGTGTGTTTGTATTTAATGCTTGTTGGTCATTGTTTGTAAATATATCTGTTGAGTATGATGTAATGATGTGGAATAAGGGGTGGAATGTCGTGGTTTTGTGATTTTTGTTACTGGTATTCCACATCACAACATCATGTAGTGCATCGGGAGTTAAAGAGTTAATGCTCCAGCTTTGTGGATCATCGATAATTCCAAATACATCTGTCTCAGAAGAGAAGAAGAACTATGTACTCCAGATGACTTTGCATGTCTTTGCATTTTTCCACTTTCTGCTCAGAGGGAAAGATAAAAACTGCATACCACGAGACACAGGCTCTTTCCTTTTCGGACTGACCCAGCAGTGGGTGCTTGCTAGCCATCTCATTTAGCATAAGGCCTTCAGTTTACCGGACACTCGCTCATTTGTTTTGATTTATTAACTTCAATTGAAACTGCACTAATTAACTGTATTATATTTTGTTGGTTTGCATTCCGATATCTTATTTAGCAAATTAGCTTTCCTCTTCAGATCATTGTCACTGTTTTGTTTTTAGGCCCATCTCCTTTTTCCTCTTTCCCTTTTCCCCTTCTCAATTCCCAAGGCATGGGTCCGTGGTTCCCCCTTCCCAATCATCATGGAACTGGGCCAAACCAGCCCATAAACCATTGACATTTCAGATGTTACAGACTTATCTGAAATGGAATTCTTTCAGAAGTTCTTGTTTGGTTTTTGTAGCCTGTGTAGCATGCAGTGTGGGTGACTACAAAGAGATTACTCAGATTTGCAAACAGTATATTACCTCCAGATAGATGCAGTCATGATCATAGAATCATAGAATCAATGGTTTGTCTTGGAAGGGACCTTTAAGATCAGCTAGTTCAAATTCTCCTCCTATAGGTAGGGACACCTCCCTCTAGACCAGATTGCTCAAAACCCCATCCTGCCTGACCTTGAATGCTTCCGGGGAGAGGGGCATTCACAGCCTTGCTGGGCAATTGGTTCCAGTGTCTCACCGCCTTCACAGTGAAGAATTTCTTTGTAATATCTAGTCTAAATCTACCCTCTTCCAGTTTAAAGTGATTTCCCCTTGTCTGGTCACTACATGCCTTTATAAAAAGTCCCTCCACAAGCTTTCATTTAGGCCCCCTTCTGATGCTGGAAGCACACTATAAGGTCTTCCCAGAGCCTTCTCTGGGCCAGAGCCTCATCTCTCTCAACCTGTCGTCATAGAGGATGTTCTCTAGCCCTCTGATCATCTTTGCGACCCTCCTCTGGACCTGCTCCAACGACTCGAATCCCTTTTTCTGTTGGGGGCTCCAGACCTGAATACAGTGCTCTAGATGAGGTCTCATGAGAGCAGAGTAGAGGGGCATAATCTCCTCCCTAGACCTGCTGGTCAAGATTCTCTTAATGTAATCCAGAATATGAATGGCATTCTGGGCTGCAATCGCACTTTTCTGACTCACAATGAATCTTTAATCAACCAACACCCAGAAATGACACCCTATGATACCCTAGCAATCTTATTCTTCATTATTTTCTCTGAGCTTTCTTCAAATGAACTGCACTTGCCTCACTGACTGTACACCACTCAGTTCTCAGAGAACTAATATAGAGATACTTCACATCTGAGAGGTTTCATCTCAGTAAGTAGTCAGGATGCAGCCTTGAGGTGCTAATGGATATCTGGTCAGTTATCTGTGCTACCTAGGGACAAGTTTTACCATAAAATAAAAAAAATCTGGGGAACAATCTCAGGCTTGAAGACAAAATAGTATACACAGAGTTCTGTGAAATCTAATAATGTTTATATATATCAGATATATATTAGAATGAACTACATAGAACAGTTAATAATTCTACTTCATAATTATTTCATCATTTATAATTCTCAATTCTAGTACAGACTGTATACTAATATAAAATTATATATATTTAGTAGCAGCATTGTTATATTAATTCCTGGAAAAAGAAACTCATAATGGCTCAAAGAGAATTCTAGCCTTCTTTAAGGAACAAACTACATGCTATTATGAGCCTTTGTGGCTATACGTTTTGAAATTTATATGCACAGAAAGAAACAAAAGGTTAAATACTGAGATGTAACAGTCTATTAATATACTTCTAAATAGTTGGGCAAATTTTGAAATCTAGTCTGTTGCTATTTTAGAAGCAGTTTATGTATTAATAGGTTGAAGAATATAAGTATGTGAGATAGAAATACCTGTCCTCTTCATTACTCGTTTTTAGGATTTTAGGTAATTTGCTTTGCTATTTCTCTCAAATAAAGTCATCCAGATATTTTGAACTTTTAGTTCTTATTGTTTTAAGTGATGGATACTATTAATTATGTGTATCACTCTTATGGTTGCTTTTAAGTGTTATTAATATGCAAATTTAATTCTAAATCATTTCCCTTGTAAATTTATCTTCCTGATAAGCCGTGAGACATTTTAATATATGATTGCATTACATATTTGTTCTTTTACACACAAACCTTATACTGTTATTGATTTTTTTTAATTATATAAATAAAAGCCCCTAAAAAAAAATAACAATAAAGACTAAAAAAGAGCCAAGATACCTTTATTAAGTAAATACAAATTGTAATAAAGAAAGTGATTCTCAAACCTGAAGGAGTTCAATCTGATCTGGAAATATGTGTTTTTTAATCTCTTTTTTGAAAATATACTACAGGTTAACTACAAGTTAAGTAAAGAATGACAAAACGAAGAATAGCAACTTATTGCACAGTAACAGAAATAGAAATAGAATTTTGGAGTCCTTGCTTTGGATAATATCAGGTTACAGTCAGACTTCTGGTATTCTCCCCCTTAAAATGGTTCCATTCTATAAGGAGGAGAGAATTATCCTGTCTTGTGGGAGATAGAAACTCACAAACTCCCAGACTAGAATTCCCATTGTAGGATCAGTTCAATCTCTCTAAATCACAGAATCACAGAATTGTAGAAGTTAGAAGGGATCTCTGTAGATCATCGAGTCCAACCCCCCTGCCAAAGCAGCTCCCTAGACCAGACTGCACAGGTAGGTGTCCAGGCGGGTCTTGAACATCTCCAGAGAAGGAGACTCCACCACCGCTCTGAGCAGCCTGTGCCAATGCTCCATCACCCTTACTGTGGAGAAGTCTTCATTCACATCTGTGCGAACTTCCTGTGCATCAGTTTATGGCCTCATCCTATTGCTACACACTGCTGAGAAGAGTCCAATAATAAATAAATAAATTGCACATTTTGATAGAACTAATTTTAAAATATTTTCTTCCTCTAGTAGGAAACAAAATCTAATTTAAAGGGGCTTGGATCACACAAAACCTGAAACATATGCTAAAATCACTATATATTCTATTAACACTACTTATCTACATTTGTTTCAGTACATTTTTTACTAGAAAAAAATGAGTTTGTAACTTTACCTCAAAAGCAAATTCTACACTGCAGTGCCAAAATAATTAAACTCTTCTTGTGTTGTTTTTATCAGGCATACCAAAGAACAACATACCTTTATTGCAGGCATTGATTTTGTAGCATTTTTAGGGATTACTAAGAAGATCCTCATTAGGTATTGAAAATAATGCAATTAGCTACATTGGTATTAATGAATATTACCTTGACTTTTGCTACACTGTCTCCTGTGGCAGGGAGACCGTTTGGATGCCAGGGTTCAGTCAAGGAGCCAGAGAGAAAGAAGGTTTTGTTTTGTATTGTTTTGTTTTGTTTTGTTTTGTATATATATAATTTATTTATTGTGAACGGGGTCAATTTTGTGCTTACAGACAGTATTTCATTACTTTTCCACTAACATCTCACTGGTTAACTGCTAAACAACGGTAAGCTTTTGTGAATTCTTATCAGTACATACAAAACAAAGTAGTGTTGATGGCAAGGTACCCAATGATCTTTCACCACATCGCTTGCTTTTACTTCTCCCATGGCTTCATGGTCAGGAGTGCAACGTTTTCACCAGCTATGAAATTTGCCAAGCCCCGAGGCCATATTCCCATAGTCTCCCACAACGCTCTGTAAACCAAATTAGGACATTATTGTCCCTATGGGTGAAAAATAAGTAGGTAAAAATTAGCTTGAATCATGAGGCTATGATTGTGGCTAAGAAGTTTACCTATACAGCATGATCAATATTTCTAAACCATTAGCCATCTAAAGACCATCAACCTCACACAAGTTCTCTCAAATGAACAAGAAATGTCATAACTTAAAAGTAAGGTTCCTTAACAGCATGTTAAAAACCTCATAGGAATAGCATTTGCAATTACTCATCCATAATGCATTGACAATACATAGTCCCGTCAAGATGTTTGCAAAAACTTAATAAATGTGCAGAGACATAATTAATTTTACTTTAAAGCACTCAGTTGCCACCAAATTAGTCACTGCAGAAGTGCTAGAAAAGAATAACATCCCTATCTACATGCTGCTTTGAAAATATCACTTCAGTAAACAAATGTTTGTGGTACATTTTTCTGAAAAGACAAACCATTTAGAAGCTGCTACTTAATAAATAGCTTTTCAGTTTCATATCCCTACATTAAAGGAAGAGCTGTAATTTTTCTCTTTTTACACGGCAGGTGGATTATCTGATGCTTGTAGCGAATTGTTTTGTCTGGCCAAAAAGTATGAATTTAAATCCTCCTGCGTATTTTTTACTTTGTTCATAAACAACAACTAAAACAAATATAGATCAATTTTATTTATATATTTATTTATTTATTGCCCTGCTTTTAGTATAAGTGAACCACTGGCAAGCATAAGCTGATATATTGCCACCGATCTGAGAGAATTACAGAACTGTTTATCTCTCAGAATAACAAAATACTATTTTTTTTTCAGAAATGCTAATTCACCCTAGAATATATCAAGAAGTTGACCCTAACATCTTGAAGTTAGGTACCAATTCTATGAAATAATTATTTCAAATTCCAAAAAAAAAAAAAATCTATGAAAAGATTTACTGACAGTACTAAAAATTGAAGAAGAGATTTAAATGACATTTCGGATGAATCAGGACCTGTGGGATAAACCTTGCTATTCTTTGAAGTTGTTTTCATTAAGATCTGTTGCAGAGACAGTGCACTAATAAGGTCAGAGGACTCCGATGGAGCCATGGACTCCAACTTTAGGTATGTCCTGGAAGTGACTTGGGGATCTAATCAGAATTCTAGCCTTCTGACCTGTCTAAAGTAATTACATCACAGATATTATGAAGACATAATTAACAAATAAGAAAAGTTGAGGAATATAACAGTGAAGAAAGATCTGTTACTATTAAGTAAATAATAATATGAACTAAAGTACATACCACTTTTACTAAGATAGCAATCTGACATGTTAAGAAAAAAACAACCTGCCAGTATGTATTCACTTATTGATTTTTCTTTTTCCTGTATATATACATATATTGTTTTCATTATGGCTTCCCTGTGATTTACACTTCAGTAATAAAATTGCAAGAGAAACTAGAATGATCCTGGAGGGCATTATTCAGTAATACTACTTACTGCGCAAAATAACATGCCTGCTGTAACAAGAGTATTACTTAAACTATTAAGTATTATGTCATCAAGAACAGTCTGTTACAGGACCTCAGTGTAATCATCAGGAATTTTGAAATGCTGCTCAACTTAATCATGTTACAGTCTAGAATATTTCATGTTTATCAAGTGGATGAGGTATTGCTTTGAAAACTACCCAGTGATCTCTGCAGATAACAAATACATATTTGTAGCTTTTTCATTCCTCTTGTACCCCTGAAATATTGAGTTACTATTTGTTTTTTCTCTTTCAAAGAAAAATAATTAGCAGTCTGTTCAAATCCTCCACTGTGAAGCATTTGCATAGATGCATAGATGCATAGAAGCATTAGGTTGGAAAGGACCTACAAGATCATCTAGTCCAACCATCCTCCTATCACCATCCCTACCCACTAAACTACTAAATCAAATCCCTTAGCACCTCATCTAAACGCTTCTTGAACAGCGCTAGGGATGGTGCCTCAAACACCTCCCTAGGCAGGCCATTCCAGTGCCTGACCACTCTTTCAGAGAAAAAGTTTCTCCTCAAATCTAATCTAAATCTTCCTTGGCGCAACTTGTGGCCATTCCCTCTCGTCCTGTCACTAGTAATCTGGGAGAAGAGGCTGACCCCCTCCGCACCACAATCCCCCTTCAGGAAGTGGTAGAGTGCAATAAGGTCCCCTCTGAGCCTCCTTTTCTCCAGACTAAACAATCCCAGCTCCCTCAGCTGCTCCTCATAAGACTTGTGCTCCAGACCCCTCACCAGTTTTGTTGCCCTTCTCTGAACACGCTCCAGGGCCTCAATGTCTTTCTTGTAGTGAGGGGCCCAAAACTGAACACAGTACTCGAGGTGCGGCCGCACCAGAGCTGAGTACAGGGGGATGATCACCTCCCTGCTCCTGCTGGCTACACTATTTCTAATACAGGCCAGGATGCCGTTGGCCTTCTTGGCCACCTGGGCACACTGCCGGCTCATGTTAAGCCGAGCATCAACCAACACCCCCAGGTCCTTTTCCTCTATGCAGTCTTCAAGCCACTCTGCCCCAAGCCTATAGCATTGCATGGGGTTATTGTGGCCAAAGTGCAGGACCCGGCACTTGGCCTTATTGAACCTCATCCCATTGATCTCAGCCCAGCTATTCAGCCTATCCAAATCCCTCTGAAGGGCCTCCCTACCCTCTGGCAGATCAACACATCCTCCCAGCTTGGTGTCATCTGCAAACTTACTGAGGGTACACTCAATCCCCTCATCTAGGTCATCAATAAAGATATTAAACAAGATGGGCCCCAATACCGACCCCTGGGGGACACCACTCGTAACAGGACGCCAGCTGGACTTAACTCCATTAACCACTACCCGCTGGGCACGGCCCTCTAGCCAGTTCCCCACCCAGAGGAGAGTGAACCTGTCCACACCACGGGCTGCCAGTTTCCCCAGGAGAATACTGTGGGAGACCGTGTCAAAGGCCTTGCTGAAGTCCAGGTAGACTACATCAACAGCCTTTCCCTCATCTACCAGTCTGGTCACCCAGTCATAGAAGGAGATGAGGTTGGACAAGCACGACCTGCCCTTTGTGAACCCGTGCTGACTGGGTCTGATCCCCTGGTTGCCGTGCACGTGCCGTGTGATCTCCCTCAAGATCATCTGCTCCATAACTTTCCCTGACACTGAGGTCAGGCTGACAGGCCTGTAGTTCCCTGGATCTTCCTTACGGCCTTTCTTGTAGATGGAAGTCACATCGGCAAGCCTCCAATCTTGTGGGACCTCTTCAGATAACCAGGAATGCTGATAGATGGTAGAAAGCGGCTTGGCAATCACCTCTGCCAGCTCCCTCAGCACCCTTGGGTGGATCCCATCTGGTCCCATGGACTTGTGGCAGTTCAGATGGAGGAGCAGGTCTCTGACTGTCTCTGCTTGGATCACAACTGATCACATTTGTATGTCTTCAAATTGAAAACTGATTTTGGATCTCATTTTGCAGTCTCATCTTGCCTTACTCATCTCTCATACAGCTGTGTTGTGCACCTTAACTTCCTGCTGAATTTGTGAGATCTCTGAAAGGGTGAAAACTTTGCAGTTCATTAAAAAGTCCTTCTGGAAGACACACTCTTACGAAAAAAGTGTACCTTAATGGTATTTAGCACATAATCAAATATATATATTCTTTCACATTTTCTGAAAAACGGAACAAATTAAAACTTCAAAAATGTTAAGTGCTTCAATCAGGTTCTACCTACTAAATGAATCAATCAATAAATACTCTATTAACATCATATATTTATGAATATTTTAATAGTTTATTAAATAAATAATTTGTTCATTAATTTATATGAATATAATTAAATAAATAAATACAAAATCTATTTACTGTATACTCTGAGAGACCTATCTTGTAATGGGGACTCTGTGGAAAGGC
>VXAB01006272.1:0-51354 GCA_013399175.1 Odontophorus gujanensis
ATTCTGTGATTCTGTGATATTAGCATTAAATGAAGTCCAAATAACAAAAATCAGCATGGAAACCTGTGAATAACCTGAGGATATTTTTTTTCCCCAATTCTCATAAAAATGATGCCAATTTTGCACTCACATTGCACACCTGGTTTTTAATAGGATTATTTCAATTTTTAAACTAGTGAGGGATATAAGAGAGTAGCTAGATTCCATTAAAAATGAAAAAAAAAACCTAATTGGATAAATTATTCATTCCAAGGCCAGCCTGAGTTCTATGAAACACAATTGAAACATCACAGCATAAAATATCCAGTTAACTGTCCTTGCTTCATTTATATTAAATACAGAAATGATCACTCCTGTCAAAATTACATAGCCAAGAAATGTATATATATCTTAATAAGGGGATATTGTTGAGGTTTTCTCAGTAGTAGTATTATTTGGATGTTCTTTTCTGTAACAAACCCTTCATTTTCACTGCCTTTTGTTCAAGCACAATGCTCATCCTAAGTGATCACCAGAGCAATATGCCTGTGGAGATGATATTCTGTTTATAAATGCCTATGCAGAGGTTTACCTTACTGAATAACAACCCCCTTTCACATGGCGTAATTACTCTTCTATAGTGGTGAAATGGTTAAAACGGGAATAAAAACACAAGTTGTGATGTAGATATTGATTTTCAGGTGCTTCTAGAAGTGACCCAAACCTTCTGCAGCCACTGGATGGGAAGTTAATATCTTCTGGGTCAGAAACTGACCACTGGAAATTGCTGGTCTTACATTGGTTTAATATGAGGCTGGTACTGTACACAGTGCCTGCAGCAGAGAGGGGGATAGCAGGCTTAATCAGAGTTTTGCTCCTCTGGAGACATCCCTGCCATCCCACCTTTCATTTTTTCGTTACACAGTGGCAGCAGCTGGGAGCATCATCTGGGGGGCACGCAGCAGTTCATTTCTGCAGCAGCATGATGACCAAGGATATAGGATGTATAAGAAATCGGCATGGTGTATCAGAGGCTACAGTGGCTACAGTATCTTCTGTGTCAGTACGTGATACAGGATATTTTTTTGTATCACTGTCCTTTCTGACAGGGGCTCAGAGGCATGGTCCCACAGAGAGAGAGGCATGCTCCCTCTTCCTTTGTTTCCGGATCACTAAAGACTAGATTGTTTGTAAAGGCACTAACAAAATCAAATAAAGAAATCTGCCATAATAATATGTTAACCCAGGCTTGAAAACACACTGCATTTGCAGGCTAGGCTCAAACAGATTTCACGTGACCTCTGCATGCCTTGGATCTCTTTCAGAATAACAATGGACAATGTTTTGTCATATCAAACTCTGAGCAGTTGAACAATTTCATCTTGAATTGTTTCGTAAACCAGGAGTGGAAACACGCCAGCTTAGAGCCATGCTGTCCTTTCCTTCATCTAAGAATAAAAGCTTTTATTTGTCAGGTAGAATGTATGTTTCTTATACCCTGACAGATTGTCAAATACTCAGAAATATACTTTGTTGGGCTCTTATTTAAATCTAGTTCATGAAAAGCCAGCCGTATATTAAACACGCACGCACAGCTTATCCTGAGAAAGATGCATTTAACCATTTCACTGCTGTCACTATGTGACCATTTCACTTTGTCCCTATGTACCTCTTTGCTGTGTACTTCAGTGCCTCAGATAGAGAAGGCAGACAATACTTGCTCTGCTACTGACTGCTCCAAGTGTATCCAAATCTACCACTGTGCTGCTGATAGTTCTCAGCCCACTGTGAGAGGACACGCCTGCTATGTTGAGGAAGCTTTGAGATACAGGCAGGTGGAGTCCCTTGCTGGGTTGCTAAGTTTTCTGGCCACTGACAGAGCACACACAGTGGGGGCTGACTATCCTACCTCCCACCAAGTAGCCCATCATGTCAGTATCATCTTGAAGGACAACAGCAGGGATGCACTGAAGAAGCAAGGGAGGAAGATGAAACAATAATGCAATAGTAAAATTAACAGCACTGATGCCTAAATTGCATTAAGTCTCCAGGCAACAGTACAAGGCAAAGGTCCCCTGTTCTGCCACTTACAGCTCAGTGAATGTTTCTACTGGACAAAATGCCCTCTCTATTTTCCTGCAGACATACCTGTGTCAAGCTTATAAAAGGAAACAATTATTTTTCCAACCCCTACAACCTAGTTCTCCTTCACTTTGTCACTTGTGTCGTCAGTTTTGCCTGCTTAAAATGTCTCGATGCTAATTTAGTTTTATGTGGCACCCACATTGCAAAAGTGTGAGTACAGACATAAGTGTAAGACAGGGAAGAATCTGTTTTGTTGAATGTTTAAGAAAACGGACTTTATGGCAGCCAGACACAGCAGTACACAAAGTGTTCTCATTAGCAGAACAAACTGTGGTATATCTGTCTCTTCTGTTTGTCTCACATTTTGTGTCTCTGACACACATAGCAATATTCAGTATTCAAAGGCATCAGGGAGAAACACAAAAAAAAGAACAAAAAAAAAAAAAAAAAAAAGAAAAGAAAAGAACCAAAGAAGAAGGAGAGAACTCAAACCAAATGAGCAATCTGGTGGGTTATGGATTAACAAGACCAACAAGTGGAGAAAAACATGGAAATTGGGCTGTTATGGGTGATACCCTATCAGGGCACAGAGAATTAACTTCAAAATGTATTCTCCATCTGAAGTTTTGTGGAAGCTTGTTCAGCTTTTCAGCCCACCCTGCTTCCTCTTGTTTTGCTCTGATTGGCAAGGCTTCAAAAATGAATGAATATCACAGTCATCTTCCAGTTCATTCCAGTGTTGGACCAGGTGAAAAATGCCCACAAAGACCAAAAGTAAAGACATTGAAAAATGGAGGAACACAAGATAGCATAGATCACAGATGACTGGTAATGTTAGTTCATATTTAGTGCTACACAAAGCAGCTCATCAGGGGCAACAGCTGAAGGACATGTTCGAGAGGGTCAGAGAGGAAGGAAGCACCTAGCAAAATGAGAGTCTGTTTTTGATCATTAGATATCTAAACTTGACCTTCACCATACTGCTAAGCACAGTGACCCCCTGTAAGTTTGCAAGCACTTCATCCCATGTAATCAATGTTTCCAGCAGCAGCAGGCTACTGAACTTTGTTAATTGTATTTAATGATCAATATTGAATGACTTTCTCTACCAAACATCCAGCTGCATCAGAAGCCATTGGAGTGACTGTTCTCTAAATCTAATGTAATCAGGTGCGAACAGAAAAACTCCCAGGGAAAATCCTCCATTATCCTTGATGAGGCAGAAATGTTAAAGAAAATGGAGGTGTTTTTTGTTTGCTTGGTTGGTCAGTTTCTTTTGGATTCTTCTATTTATTTACTTATTTATTGAGGACGTGTTGTTTTGTGGGTTTGGTCTATTTTGGCATTTGTGTCTTGTTCTTCCAACAACAAGCAAAAGAACTCCTATCCTGTTGTCTCTGGCTTTCTTTAGGTCTGCAGCTGAGTTTTGCAAGGCTGGAGCCTCTGTGTATATACAAACTTTGCTAAGACTGACCCTGAGTGCTGGTTTGTGACATAATAAATGTGTCAGTGCTACAGCAGCTTTGGAAGCAGACTGTCATTGCTGAAGGCTGCATGAGAAGCACAGCTGGAACTGAGAATGGGCAGTTATTTACAACCCTGCATCATTAAAATTCTCTCCATCCTGAATGATGAATGGTTCTCCTGTGAATAGGAACACAACGAAATTTGAAATGCAGGGAAATTTGCACTGCAGGGAGGGAAATCAGCTCAGAGACAGAGAGAAGCTGTAAGAGTGAGGGACAGCATTTGTCTACATTTTGCTTTGACTGATGGAAAGCACAGAGGGTTCCTGGGAGACTTGGCTCTGGAAGCATTGCAAAACAGTTGCTTAGAAGGACAGGTCCTTCTGACTTTCATCTGTTCTGCACTACTCAGAAATACATTCCACCTCTCATCCTTCTTGCAAACACTCCTGGTAGTAAACGGTTTCCCATGTCCATGAAGGCAATGGAAACACTGGCTGAAGGTTCGCCATGTTATGCCCACAGTCCCTCCCCATGATTCCAGGCTCTGGCTCTTCTCTCATCACACATTTAAATTTTCCTAACCACGGTCTCTGCCTCCTTCCTGCATGTTCCTGTGTGAACCTGCTTCCTGCTGAGTGAAGTTCCACAAGCTTTCTAACTGAAATGACTTGTGTAGTCTTATGGACTCCCCCTTTTCTCACACTTCCCTGACCCAAGGAGCCTGCTGAATTGAATGGGAAAGCCTCTTCTCATCAGTGGTACATACTGGATGTCTCAATTCTTCTCAGCCATGGATTTTTAATAAAATTTTAGGAACTACTCTATCTTTGGAATTTCTGCTTCTCTGTAAAGCACATTTTGAAACTGACCAGTGAGTTTGTAAGTTTTTAGGGTGAATGCACAAACTCATACAGGGCAGGATTGTGCCCACCGTTCTTCCGAAGTAAATTTAACTGTTTGAAGAATAATGGTCTAACACTACTCTTGCATAATCTCAGAGTACGTCAATGATATCTCCCAGTGCAGAGGTGCTAGCAATGCAGGCCCCTTCTGCATAGATCGTTTCTGGTTGCTACAAACACGGCATAATTGCTAAGAATCCCCAAGTGAGTCCTTCCATTCAAGCTGTGGCGGCTCTTCCTTTTAGCACTGGATGTGCCTGCTGCATTCCCTGGTGTGCCTATCAATAGCTCTTGACATGTATAAAACGCAGTAAATATTAATCCATCAGCTCTCACAACTCCCTCTCTGGGAACTAGGCAATCATTTTTGTTCCAGCTTACACTTTGTTAAGTCAAAGAGGAGTCTCTCAAGGACACACAGAGCATCAGTGGCAGAGGCAGAAAGAGTATAAAGGTAACAGTGTCACCACAGGAAAGCTCAAGGTGGTCATATCTGGGGAGGAAAGAGGAATCATCTGTTCAGTTGCATTTTTCTATCTAAAGACAAATAGTTGGAGTCTGAATGCACATCTGTGTGCATTTCAAGCACTTTATCACTGATGCTGAGTGTTCATCTGAATATCTGCGTGCTTTTGGCATTTGGGGAGCATTTTTTGAGCTTGTATGTGAACCTTACTCCGGAGATGGGCTCAGTGAAACTGTGAGGTTTTTTTGCTCATTTCTAAGTAAAAGTTATCGCAAAGGATATTTTCAATTAAGAGTGGCCACAGAGGTTTGTATCTACAGCTTTCTTACTGCAACATGGAGCTAAGTCCTTGTTATTCCTGAAACTGTCCCTTGGGCAGATGGTGTGACAGTGCTGGCATCTCTAAGGACTTCGTGCAGCAGTAGCCTCCAAGATATAACCCAAGACCTTGAGAACACAGCAATATTCTGGGAGAAACTGGAAGAAAATACACAGCCAAGGAGATCTGCCTCTTGACTTCATTATCATAAGTGTTTCTTGTGCAGTTCATTACATGAAGCCGTTTTGCCATGCATTTCCTCCAACACTTGTTAGAGGAGGGAAGCCCAGTAGCCTGATACATCCACTTCAGCTCTCTCCTTTGGCTGAAAACTACTCAATCACTGCTGCCTCTTTTTCAGGAAAACCTTCGTTTCATTAAAATTTAATTATTGGTTTAATTAAAATAGGCAAGCAGAAGTATGAGATGTGTATTTTTTTTTATGGCTGAAGGAGACTGTAAAGTCCTCATTCATTTCCCAAAGTAGCTTCCACAAAAAAATCAGGCTGTCTTTTTATAGGCCAATTCTCAGTGCTGCTTTCAAATGGATCCCACAGCCATTCATATAGATTAATTCGGGCAGTGAATCAGATCCTGCTCATTGGCTGCCTTTCAGAACATACTAACGATGCTGTGGGAGCTCCATGGTAGAGCCCTGAGAACTGATGGGACTCTCTAAATGATTAATTAATCTTCATCCAGGCATTTTTCAATTCTGTCTTAATTTATTCACATTGCAAAACAAATTTGGTCTTGGTGAAATGGATCAGATTGACAAGCCTTGGGTGACTAACAATTGCTCTGTTATTCCCACAAAAATATCCATAGTGTTATTCTGATGAAGCCTACGCTGTGACCCAGGAGACAACAGCCCTACCTCAAAGCATAATCAGCCTCTAGTTTTTCCATTAAGGCTGCCACCTTGAGGGGTAGCCCAGTTTCAGGCAATCTGGAGCCCCACCAAGACTTAGAGGCAAGACACCCAGTTATTCTTTAAAAAAGACAAAAAGACAGGGGCTCTTGTATCTTCTCACAATGGCTTCTCTGGCATCCGTAAACCAGACTCCCAGAAACATAGTGGGAAATCAACATAAAGCAGATAACACACACACATAAAAACTGGCTTGGGCTGCCTTTTGAGATCTCCAGTTGATCCATGGATAAATGGTGGGGAAGAGACAGTAACACTGTGCAGGGGGTGGGGGTACTTCCAGTGGTAGAGATAACGCTGCAAAAGGACTCTTCCTTGTGCAGTCATGCTTTCCTTCAGGACCAAGTCCATTAGTTCCTAATGATTTTCAAGCAGTCAGAATGATTTTGACCTCTCAACAAGGATGGGAATCTTTACAATCTCTTAAATTCCCAGACAATCAGGTCTTTGACTTTTTTTAATGACTCTTCTCTTTCCACCAGTGAATTGAGCTTCAAAAGAGCTGTGTAGCTCTTTGTAAGTGTTGTTTACAAAATAATCACAAGAAAAAGAGGAATATACAAAGTTTCAAATATTTTCAGCCCATGGCTCTACTCAGTGCTGGGCTACTTGCCCAGGGTTTCGCAGTATTCAGATCTCTTCAGCCATAATCCAGAAAGAAAAGAAAGAAGTAGCCATTCATTTAGAAGAAACCCTCCAGACACTTCTGCAAGTAACTGCAGTGACCTCCATTTACCCAGCAACACTGAGAATGCAAGTGAAGTGCAAGGCTGGGAACAGAGCGTGCTTTTTCAAAAGGTTTTTTTCGTTTCTTCTGTACTTGCTGGAAATCTACTCTCATCATTTCTCATTTAAAATATCTTCCTATATATGCCTGGAGGTTGCAGCATGGATCTCTTTTTGTAACAAAAAGTATAGATCAATCTGCAGGTAGAGGTCTAATTTTCAGCATTACCACTGAGTTCCTGGTGAGTCTGGTAGCATTTGAGAAAATCAGGTAGCAATGCTCTACACCTCTGCATTAGTGCAGTGGTTAAATGGATGGACTTTGGTATTTTTGTCTTCTTCACTTTGCTTGTGTCATTAACTTGATGATAAGGTATCTCCTGGCTACTTAAATCCTACTGGATCTTGATGGATTTGTGAATAGTTCCATAGTTTCTATTCAGAATCATTAACAACGTAAAAAAAAAAACAGATACAGTTAAGAAAACCTTAGAGCCATAGACGTTTGGAAGCAAAGAGCTCTTGGGGTATCATGTAGGCATTCAGGCTGGCATGCATACATAGAAACAGTATTAGACTTTAAGTTTGAGCTGGTAGAGCCATAAGAGCTGTTCTTATGCTGTTATATTCAATCTCTTTGTGCTCTCTTGTCTTCATCAATAACATTAGAGTCACATCACAAGGAATTTTTGAGGCTTTGCAACTTTGAGCTCTTCAGCTGAAAGGTTCCATATAAGTGTAAACATAATTTTATATTCCAGAGGAATGCTGCTGAAATAAGCAGTATCTATTACCAACTAGCTGTAAAATTTGTGTATGTCAGCACTTAAAAGTCATTGATCTGCAATAATCTCAGCATGGGGAAACGAATATGACCAAAGGTCAGAGCAGAGAAATGCAGTTTTCACCATTAGTGCCCAGGAAAGTAGAGCCAGAGAGCTACTGCACAAATTTCTGGACAAGGAAACTGTGGTTGCATAAAGCTTTGCTGCTGATCCCTTCCAGACTGCTAGAACAGCACTCAGATCAAGAGACCCAAGACCAAAGATGCCTGCAGCAGCAGTGTGGTTGCAAGACTAATGATCATTAGTCTCCTCCGGCTGCCAGATCGCAGGTAACTACAAACTGTGGTGTGCTGCTGTGCCAGCACAGCCCAGGCACTTTTCGAAGTGAGAGAGCATTCCCATTCCCTGTGTGTGGCAGCAGCAGCGAGCTTGGTGAATGTCTCCTAACAGGCTTTGCCTTTGAACTTGAACCTGCCTCATTTCATTTTGTCTGGGAACAGCAGAGTGACGGAACAATAGGTGTGATGGAGAGAGCAATAACAGAGATGGAGTCTGCCCAGGGGACACACTACTGGAAGCACAGAAGTGTAAAACTCTGGTCCTCAGTACCTGAGTACACTGTGTTGCATGTTTTGTCCCCTGGGTTATACTTACCTCCTCGAAGGCAGACCCATTATCCTCTTTTTAAGAGAAATTGGAAAATCTCTTCTCAGGCAGCTCCTGGTAATTTCCCTCTCTGTGAGCGGTGATGCCTATCCTGCCCCTCCAGAGTTCTCCCTTCTCCTCTCTTATAGGTGGTATAAAGCAACCTCACTACTTCACTGCCTTCCTCCACTTAGCAACCCAGGAATTTGGTCCCCTGATCAACCACCACCATGTATCCCCAACTGCCCACCTGGCAACTTTGTCCTCCCGTCTGAAACTTGACCAGTTGGAAGTAACCCATGTTATTCCCTGCTTTCGTCTTATGTCATATCTCAGCACCCTTCTTTACCTTGGTCTTGAAGGCATTACAGCTATCTAGAAGGGATATCATCTCCCCAGTAGCTCGGCCTTTTGGAAATGGAGTTTCTGGAGTACAGCTTGTTCTTGACACCTGATCTCCCCAGTATGTGCCCTGCCACCTCCATCATGTGCAGGGTTCAGACAAGAGTAGCAGCCATGCAACTGCCCCTGCAGTCTTGCATTGCTCAAGGGTGTGGAAATCTGCTCTCAGATGGAGAACCAGCCAGTCCTTTCTCAGTGCCCAATGGTAGGCGGTATGAGATGTGCTAACCAAAGTTATCTCCATCAAATTACAAGGGCACTGCAGATAAACCAAGAGGGCAGTCTGATTGTGTCCCTCTCCAGTGGCGGGGGAGGAAGGGGTGATGCAAAAGCAGAGGGCTGACAGTGATGAGAAACAGGGCTAATACAGGGTGTCAGGGCTGGCATCAGAAAAAAAGCAACAGCAAAGTAGCACAATATCATAACCTGCCAGCTCTTTCTTTTAATCCTTCTGAGTCTGCACATCCATAATTGGGGACTTGTCTCTACTGTCTAGGGCACTTGGCAGCACGCAGCTCTCCTCCCTGGAAGCAAGATTTGTGATCAGATTAAAGCCCATTTCATGTTCTCCTCACTCAGGTCTCTGTCATGCACGCTGCTTCCCCTGATGTTTACATATGGTTGGCTGACTCATTTCCACATGAAGAGCTGACATTTCTCTCTCACATCCAGCGCAGGGGTCGTTGGTTGCAGCATTAAAGGGAAAAAATACAATGAAGAGATTTTCTAATCACCGCATCGGATTACAAAGGAATGTAAATCACTGAACAGTGTTTCTGGTTTTGTTTTGGTTGGGTTTTTTTTTCGTTAGAAGGAGAGCAAGGTTACTTCAGGTATTTCTCGAGCAGTTTGATATTTCACGAGATACACCCACGTGCAGGAGCGTGCTCACGTTCATGTACACGCTGGGCAAGGAGAAGCTGGGGAAGGTGCTGCAGTGTTAAGGAGCTTGTTGATCCTGTGCTGCACCTCATAGCTTGCAGCTGGGAAGGAGCTTATTGTCCTGTGCCTCTGCCTGCTATCTGATAATCTGAGATAACGTCCAACCTGCACTAACTGGATAGGACAAAAGTGAGTATATTAGAATTCCAGGAAGTATGGAAGCAGCAAAGGCAGACACAGGACAGATGCAGGACCATAAGATTACTAACAGTAAGCTGGGATCGGCTTTTTCTGCATGGTCATCACTATAGATTTACAAGAAAAGTACCCAGTGTGTTTCAGCTTAGTTATGTATTCTGCCCCTAACAAAGCTGAGATGGCTCATGGGAAGAAGCAAAGGGAACAAATCAATAAAAGGATATAGTACAATTGTTTCTTTAGGGGGGTAAGGGTTGCAGAGGTGGGCAAAGGGATAGAAATCATCCAGCTGGATCATCCAGCAAAGGTACTGAGAACCTTACAGGCACAATGTTCTTGTAATGAAGATGGACCCCGAAAGGGTCTCCACACAATCCCTCTCCAACCCTCTGTGCCTTGAGTGAAGATATAACGGGGACAGAGAAGGGGAGCACAGACGTGAACTGCATCCCCACCGGCCAGCAAACAGCCACCCAAAGCAGGCAGCAGAGTCAAAGGGGAAAAAAAAGAAAAGAAAACTTGGAGCCTATAATCATTTTATGATTCTAATTTAACTTTTATGAACATGTTTTGTGCTCCTCTAGTCAGACTCTGGTATTGATCTTTTCAGTATTGTTAACTCATAACCAGACCATATTTGAAGACATAAACTTTAAGAGGGATAATAAAGAAGAGCCAGACTGCACTGGCTTTATTATTCTCAGCCTAGGGACTGGGGGCTGTAAATCCTACTGGAATCAGTGAAATTATGCAAGTGGAGATCAACTCCTGGCTTTGTCAATTTCTGAGATAGTGGGTACCAATGTCATCAGTTCCTATTCTGAGCTGAAACCACAAAGCAATGGGAATGTAAGAAGTCAAACAAGGGAGCAGAGAGCACTGACCTTCTACCTGCACGCTTCTGAGAAGTGGTGCAAATTGCAACTTTTTGACCCATTTCTGAACCAGATGTAGTTTCTCCCAAAATTATTCAGCACTTAGATTTGGATTCTGTCTTCCAACTCCATCTGAAATCTAAGCAGGAGCATTTAAATCTTGCAGATGGTGTTATTCTTTAGTGAGAGCATTGACCCTGAGCACCAGCACAGGGTGGTGGATATCCTGGCTTTGCTGTACTGCATGTGCTCTGTACGTCAGGTCAGAGAAGTTCATATAGCTTGTTCCATCCTTCTGACTGATGGATAACTGGAAAAGCCTAAGTAACAATGTTCACGGGCTTTATACTCCCCATGCTAACAATACAAGAAGGACACTTTTCCACCCTCTGCCTGCTTCTGGAAAAAGAAGGAGCATGAAAGCATGTGACAGATTTTCTTTGTTAAATGAATCCTGATACCGTGAAATACGGGCGTGGGGCACTTTATGGAAGATGGGAAAGGCGTTCTCAATTTGAGTATCAGGCTGAAAAATCTTGTGGTAAAACTCACTCAGTTCCTCTGAGGTCTAATCTGGTATTTGAATCTAAAGCATGGGCCAGTACGCTCTGAAGTTCAAGTGTGAATCTGCATCTGCTTGCAGATGGACTTGGCAGTCCTTGTTCAGACCTCACCCAGCTGCATGCAGCTGGGAACTGCACACTGCATCCAGCAGACAAAGTCTCAAGAAGTCAGCAATTCCTTTTGAACAAAATGAGCCACAGCTCTTGGTTTTCAGTTCTTAACAATGCCTCAAAATAGCTGAACCATTGTAATTTCAGGTTTTGTAGCACAAGCTTGAAGTAGCACAACTCTCTGCCTTCTCAGCATCTCCAGTCCCCCCCAACATCTTGCATCTCTCCAAGCTTGTCAGGGTTGGAACACATCCCACAGACCTCTTCCTGCATTTTCAGTGACTCACACCAGCCTTCATCACCATGCCATCTTGGGCTTGTTGGAATTAAAACACAAAGGGGATCTTCAAAAATAAACAAATAAAAGATTGCATGGTACACTGCCAACAGCTTGGAGGGAGCTCAGTGAAGAGCTACTGGGATGAACAAGGAACTCAAGGCAGTGACTTCTGAGGAAAGATTAACACTGCTAAAAATAACCCTCTTGGGTAACTAATGACTAGCAGGGTATGTGATAAAAGTCACTGTGTATTTAACAGTATGAATAATCAAGAATGGAATTGAATTATTTAGAGTGCACAAAGAAGCTACATTAAATAAACGCGGAAAATAAGGGATGCAGAAAGGGGGCATCACCTCTTCTGTCCCTGTGACCCAACTGTTTACCTAGGACTTGAAATAAAGCCATCTGCAGTCACTGGAAATTTCCCTCCACCACAAGAAGGGGGCAACTCTAATATACAATTACTTCTTCAGAGTTATTGTTAGAGACAGCACAGCGACTTCAGAAGCATGTGTAATGCAGGGCACCAGACTGAGGGGTCTTCTCCCCTCTGTCACCTGCCTACCCCATTAAACTGGTCTGGAAGGAGCCAGATCTTGGCCTCCTTCTCAGAAGAAAAGCTCACTGCAACTGGCTCGCTTTATAGCCTGAAGGGATCGCTGGGGTTGTTTAAGCTGACCCAGTGTGTGGCACATGGTCTTTTCATGCTGTGCTTGCTTCACTGGGTAAGACAGGTACATATCACTGAACAGAATAAACACTACATTTCTTGCTACCCTTTCCTATGCATCCTATGAGTTACCATGGCATCAGAACAAAAAATACTTCTACGAGCACTACATTTGACTCACAGAGAGAGATGCGCTTGTCCCCTCTTTTTATTTCTCCCCATCCCCTTGCCAGTCCCTCCTTCTGGAATTAATTTCTGAGTGGCAAAACTTTCCTTCTTGCATCAAGACCCATCCTTCAGTTTCTTTCCACTGTTGGGGTATTACCAGATGAGGATTACGTGTCTACGTTAAGGAAATCAGGATAAACTCTTCTACTATCTTTCTAGACCACATGCCTGAAGATGACACAGTAGCTCTTCTGCATTTTGGCATTCTAAGATTTTAACTGTAGTTTCACGTGATAAACTGAGGAAACACACCCATATTTTCTGCAAAGAGATGTTTGAAAAGCCATATCCAGAGTAGTGTATGGTTTGTTGTTAGATGAGAAGGGTATGCCTCACAGAGAGTTTACGCATGGAGAATTTACATGGTGCATCTTAGTTCTGGTGCTGCTCAATATTTTCATTAATAACCAGAATGAAAAAATAGAAAATGAATGTTTTAAATTTGCACACAACATTCTTCTCAGAGAAGCTGAAATTACACTGGAAGACAAGCTTAAAAATCAACATAAAAGTGATGAGTAAGAACGATCAGCAAAATAAATACAGAATGGCAACAAATGGTTTGTAGAACGTGTCCTACAGGGAGCCAGTGAGGGAAGTAGGCCTGCCTGACTTGGAGAAGAGGAACACAAACCCGTGCTTGTCATACATACAGGCTGCAACAGAGAATACTCTCTGAGTTCAGAGCAGACAGTACAAAACAGAACAAATTGAATTGCACCAGGATCAGATAGCAGGGTAAACCAAGTAATGTGAAGGCTATTGAGGCACTGGAATAAACTGTGTGAGAAGACTGCAGCATCCAACATGACAAGTGTTTTAAGAACGAGCTACGCAGGCATCTGTCAAGCACTACATAACACAGTCAACCCTTTCTCAAGGTAGGTAGATATGCTGTGCTGCTCCTTCAACCCCACACTCAGACAGCAGTCCCTTGCCATGTTGTTTAATGTGCTGCTGCTTTACAGCGTTTCAGCTTTTGCACCCTACATAACCACCTGGTAACAACATTCATGTGTGCTCCAGAGCTACCTGCTGACGACTTCTCCTCAGTTTGAGAGGAGGTGATGCTGGAAATCAGTCAGGAATTTTGGGTATGCTGCTTTGTTTTATTTGCACTGAGACCATATTTATTTTATTCCATCTGACAGCTGTTTTTAGACCATTTCACTCACTGCTAGAAGCATGATAAGACCCAAAATGTGGGTTGTAAATAGCTGGGAAAACTGTACATTTAAGTCTAATTTTATGTGCAGCATCTTTTATTAATGTTGCAACATTTATTGTGCGTTTTAAGTCATCATTGATTTTTATTAAAAAAGATACTTTTTATTGTATGTGCATGCTGCCAGCAAAATAAAATATTGTGCTTTTTACCCCTCAGTATGAATTCTCATTAATCTTCTCTGAGTGCTTGAGAAAGTGAGAAGCCAGCTCTCAGTCTAAGACAGCATCAGTGCCTGGGCTTTCTGACCAAGGTATCTTTATTCACTCCACTGGGATGCAGAAGAGCTGCTTAATTGCATAAACCAGCATGTGTTAGGAGGGAACTGAGGAAACAAAACAGTCCCCTGTGACTTATTACATCTGGGAATTATTAGCTCAGCTATTATGTAATTAAATTTCAAAAGAGAGGTGTAAAATGTCCTACAAAGACAATGAAAGCTTTTTGAGATATGTGCAAGCAGCTAAGGGACGAGTGAGGCCAGGAGCAGGAAGAAGATAGAATGCATTTTGCAATCAATGTCCTGGTGTTTTCTTATATCAAACAACATAGGGCCTTACCAGTAATATGAAGGTTTTGAAGCAGGGTGGTCCGAGGAGATCCTAGGCCCCAGAGAAGCCTCATTCATTACAAGTTTTGTTAATAAGCATGAGTAAATGAGTAAAGAGTGCAATGACTTTTGTTTGATTTTCAGCCAGATTGGGTAACGCAGTTCTGTGTTAGTTGAACTCTGCAGTGTGATCCTGCATTAACTGGGGAACAGACAATAAGGATATGACTGCTCATTAGACTGGAATGCAGGTAAGCGAGATCCCAGGTAGCTTTGGTTCTGGGCATTTTGATAAGACACCTGCAAGCACTGGCTATAATAATAATGAAGCCATGACAGGGACATTAATGCAAATTCTGTGCAAATATGAATGAGTAAATGCTATTACAACTGAATATGTGGTATGATAACACATATAATTAAGAAAATTAATATGTAAAGTAGATACACAGAGTATAAAAGAGTATATTTAAGACCAGAGCCTGCAGTGCTCTTTTCCCCAGGACACCAGTTTCCATACTGGGGATCATCTTGCCATGCTGCACCAAAGCGTGCGAGCACATGAAAGGCAGATCTGCCTGCTGGCAGACCCTGCATGTCGGAGCATTACTTTGATTTCAATGATAAAGAGGATTCATCTGCCTTTACTTCATCTTTTACCATGCAGGTGTGCAAAAAAAAAACAAAAAAACAAGTGATAATTTCATCTACCTGTTCAGGCAGGTGAGCAGGAGATGGTGTCTGCTGAAGGTGTGGCAGTCCCAGAACAGGTCTGTTGGTGTTGGGCTTAGATGGTCTGTGAGAAAGCCACCTCCATTTTCCTTCCAGAAACAGTCCTCGGTACAGAGGCTCTTTCTGAGCTAAGCTTCACCACCACACATCTTAAGGAGCATCCACGAAGGAGGGAGAAGTGCTGGTCCAAGCACAAAAGCAATGCCCAAAGGGTTAGAAGGTTCGGTGACTTTTTAGTCTTTTTTTCATCATTGTAATTAAGGCCCTGTAATCAGCGGCATCGACGCCACAATCAGCCCCAGCAATCAGCCTCCTGCCTCCAACGCTGATGAATAACGAAGTCAAGAGACTTTCTTTAAAAATAAAAATAAAAAAATAAAAGAGAGTGGAAGTGCACTTACACCCCTGGGTTTGGGGCGCTGAAAAGGAAGTTGGTACCTTGCTGAGGCCTTCAAAGCGAGTCACAATTTGCAAAATGGTGTGTATTTGCAATGAGGGCTGTCCAATCACAGAATCGTACAATAGCTCCAGTTGGAAAGGACTCTTGAGGATCATCTAGAGGTGTTCTGGCTCCTGTGAGCAGGGGGACTGCTTTGAGGGACTGGCTGCAGCCTGCCTGGGATATGTGCTGCTGAACAACATCAAAATCGCTGCTGGAACAATCTCTCCGTCCAGCATTTGCTACGGGGCCTATCCCAGGTTGGCCAAGGAATTAAATCAAGGCAAAGCCCTCTATTTCTGTCCTGCAATTTGGGTTTCACAAGGCAAACATAAATCCAGGATTGCTGAAGTCTGATGTGACCTGAGTCCCCACTTTGCATCAAAAAGAAAAAAAAAAACAGTCAAGATACGAAAGAATTTTCCACGTGAATCACACCAGTGTCTCCAAGTTACTCCAGGACTGCACCTGCTTTTATCACACCCTGCTCACTGCTGGCAATTCCTTCACTCAGGTCTCCCTGTCAGGCAGGGGCTCTGCACTAAGAGCAAGTTTTCTAAGCCATGGCTGGGAATTGGCAGATTCCTGCCTCTGAAATCAGTCCCACCTAGGAAATCACCTTTGAAAAGGGAAGACTTGTTCTTGTGTTTCAGCTGCATCACTTGCTTTGCCTACTGACCCCATTAATTATCATTCCGTGTCTTCTAAGACAGCCAGGGCACAGCAGGGTGCTGGGGGTGATGGTTCCACTGGGAGCAGAGATAGGAGTGACAGACCTGTCCGGTCCAGTTGCTGTAACAAGGTTATAATGCAAAGCACTGAGCAATTAGCCAGTAGATTTACCTCCCTGTCTTAAAAGCATTTTTATTACTTAATCAATCAAAAGCAATTTATAAACAAGGCTGTAAAAACAGGGAGCCATAAATCTGTCTTTTGTTTCCATGACAAAGCAGGAAAAACAGACCCAAAGCTCCAAAAAACATCTGATCAATTAAAAAATAAAAAAAATAATAACTCAAAAGAAGATAAACAATTGTTCAAAAGTAAAAAAAGACTTCAGCAGAGGCTGGAAAAAAAACTCCATCTGTCTGTCTACAGACTGGCCTACATCATCATCCATGAGAGAGCCTTGAACCAGTGGCATTGTTAAGTAAAAATGACATCCAACTGGGGCAGAGATTTGGTCTGTGCATTCCTTCCTCAGCTGTATGGCAGCCACTGAGTAGCAAAATAAAATAATAAGAATGCTGAATGGACAACAGCATATATGCTCCAGAAGCCCTTTTTAAAAGCTTTCTGAACTTCTGACCCTCTGCCAGGACAGGGCAGCATTAGGAACCTGTTAGGTGGAGATACAAAATACTCGCTGCCACCAAAGAGACCTTCTCAAGCCCATAGCAGTGCCCAAACTCTCCTCTTTTTCTCTTTTGGTTTATCTTGTCATTCAAAGATTGCTACTGGAAATAATTCACTCGCAGTGTTTCTGCATACCAGAAGCAGCTGAGCATGCCAAGACACAAAAAGCTATGAGGATACCCAGTTCTGAACTCTCCCTCAGCTACTGAGGCCAGGAGGCTGTTTTGAATCCCTGCAGTACTGCTTCCCCAGCATACACTGGTCAGACCAGTTAGATTTCCACACCAGCTCGTTGGGATTATTACCTTGGGACAGATGGAATCAGCATTCATTGCTGAGTGCATCTCAGCTGGTTTGGCAGTGATCCCAGTGCTGCCAGCCCCTCTACCTCTGACATTCAGTGCCTCAGCAATCCTGCTGATGTCTGCAAAAACTGGGGTACAGATACATTAAAGACATTAAAGTCCCACTTTGGAGAAAGATACTAAAGAGGTCTATACTGAACTATACGCGACAGTTAGGCTGGAGGCTGAATTCACCTCATCTTGTGGCCATTTAATTGTCCCAGGATGAGCTTTTTTCTGTTTTTGACTGCTCCGATCTTACAACTCCCAGTCCTGATTCTCCTGCAGTTTCCCACCCCTGTCTGTAAGCCCGTGATTTACACCTTTAAAAGTAGAAACATACTGATATTGATTAAGAGCAGCGCTGCTTCTATACCATTCTTTTTCCCTCCTTGAGCCATCCAGGCATCTCCTACGTTTGGCATGGCAGTGCCTGCTGTATGCCATGCTGGGACTGAGCCTCCAAGACCACAAAGGCTGGATGCAACGTGCACAGGTCTTGCATTTCAAGACCTAACAGGAGCAAATGTGTCATCTCATAGTTCAGTGATTTAATGGCTCTCGGTGTTTATGACAAATAGGCGCTTCCTGATTTCATTTCATGCACTTTATTGCAGATAATGAAATTCACATGCTCGCTAGTTCAGCGCTGAGGACTTGCTTAGCTGAAGCAGAGCTTCTGCTCATGGAAAAGCTCAGTCAGGAGCTGTCAGTCCTGCATCATTGGGGTGTAGATTCCTTTCTGAGGAGTTAACTACTGAGGTTTAACAACACATTCTAAGTGAGCACTGAATTCCATAAAAATGTCATGAAATATTAAAAATCATAACTCATTTAACAGGAGGTTAATGCTGACCCACAGTAAGAGTCAAAAATAGCAGACAGACATAACTCCTTAAGATATATATATAGTATGATATATAGTATGGATTTATCAATGGATGATTTACTGTCCCAGCCCACCACATGTGCATAAAAGGTATACCTCTGTCTTCCTAATGGCGCTGAAAATGGAAGATAGGTTTCATTGCATCCTGGCCCTTATTGTCAACATCATTTATTATTGATCAAATACCGACAAATGTCTTCAGTGTTCCACAAACATAAGAAGCCTCAAATCCTTGTCCCATCAAATAAGCACAGTGTTTAATTCTGACGGGCACCAAGAATCCCACTAAATTCAATAGCCATTTATACCCATTTGGGAGTATCCACAGTCAGACCAACGTGGACATACGCAATTCTCCTGCTGAAGGACTATTACAAAGACCATCCAAAAACAGCACAGTTACAGTCCTATGTTTAACAAGGGCTTGTTGGAATTTAACCCAGAGGGGAAGGGGGGAAGCAGGCGATTAACACTGTCAATATTCTGATGAATACACTCCAAGAGAAAACAAGGCAATGAGTCAAGACAACAGGACATCAGTATCTAAGCAATCCGAATAACATTCTTTATTGCACCATAAAACTGTGGCTGCTCATGCCAACGAGAGATATACGTAGATACTGTTTCACTAGACTCTCTGAAGAGCTTCTGACCTATTCCTGTTCCAGAGCACAAATTAAACTACGGGTCCCCCGCAGATACAAGAGAAGGCTTCATTTCAAGATTGTTTTTAAATAAAAAGCAACAAATTAGACTGTGATGGCTACTAATAAAATTCCTGTTTTCATTTTTTATGATGCTGAGCTGCTCTTGGCCTGAAAGCTGGCATTCTAGTGAGACTTGCACTATATATTCAAATCTGTGTTAAAAATGATACAAGAGTAATTTATCACGGCATCTCACCATCCGTGAGTCCCATTCTGATCTTGAAAGCGAGCTTTACTTCCCTGAATACATTACAGCATCCAGAAAAATTGTGGATGGATTTCTACAGGAAAAATCGCCAACAAATTGCATTGCCACTGAAGAGACTGGCCGGATCAGAGCAAGTTTTCAGGGCGAATTTTACAATAGAGTGCGCCGCTTCCAGTGGATGTACAGGTCTCCAGCTTGCAGACCTTTCATTTTCCTTCAGCAGATGTTTAAAATTGCATGAAGGATCTAAAAAGAAATATTCCACTTATTTATGTGCACCTGCTCTTTGACATTTCATGAGCTTCTGGAATTAGGCTGTACAGAAAGCTTTATCTCTTTCTACTTTTTATAGCATAAATGATAGTTCGTGCTTTGCCCTATTTCCTACCCCCTAGTCTGGGGGCAGCAGAGATACACATTCGCCCAGATTCCTTCGAATGCTGAGAGTTAAATACACTCACACTCCTTTCCACTTCTGGCAGCTTTCTGAGTTGGAGGCAATGGATTAACACCATAAGTCTCATCAACTATAAAAGCAGTACAGCAACCATGGAGACAACCTAACTTATTTCTGAGCAGTTTTTTACTATGTAATTAATACAATTATTTTAGTGGACAAAAAATATTAAATACTAGGAGCTTGTTTCTCCGTTGAAGCCAGAAATTAGCAAAAGAGCTTTTCTCTTGTTTATTTAAGATTCATAAGTATTCCACTTCCAGAAGAAAAGGAGCCTAATCTTAAGTTTTACAGCTTCTGAACAAGGATTAGCTTTAAACAGTGAAAGGCCATGACTGAAATGAGGGGTAGTCAGAATAGTGATTGTCATACCTAGGATGGGATGTTAATCTTCAAGTTTTAAGGAGCAAAAAAGAAGAGTGCATTTTGTTCTCAACTTTTACAAAGAAATTCAGAGGATGAAAACCAATGTAGTGGCAGCTACTTCCCTCATGAATATAACTCCAACTGCTCCTTCAATTGCATCTTAATAACCAATCTCCAGTTTATCACTTGGTAAGAGCAAAAGGCGTAAGAAAAGAAATGAAGCACAGTGACTAGCGATCACCTTTCTGAATTCTTTTGCCAGGCTGATTTTCTTTGTGTTCATATGATGCTAAACAAGAGACAGTAGAAAAACAGAAAAATGAAAAATCAAAGATACATTGATGTTGTTTTATTAAGCAGGAGACAAGACAAAACATGTTTCTTTTCTTCAGAACTTCCTTTGTGCTCACCAACCAGTCAGGATGCAAGATTGTCACCACACCCTTCCCAACAGCTACTCCGCAAAGATTTTAACTAAGCCTCTATCAAATGGACCTCCAACCTGATCTCCAGCCAATAATTTCACCCTTTCTGACTACGAGGCTCTCTCAGCTCACTGGACAAGGGCGAAGAGCAGAGCAAAGGAATGAGACACTGCATAACGAAGAGCAGAAATACTGCCCGGCTTGCTGCCCACCTCAACACCTGCTCTCTTGGATGCATGTTTTACACTGTTTATCATCTTTAAGTGGGATACAGACAGGCATGGTCATACACGCATACTTCAACCTTATGATGCCTGTTGCACCTATAAAAATCATGTCTCTCATGTCCATGGGGCCAGTTAGCCTAGACAGCCAAAGGATCTGTGAGATCTTGGGTGCATATACTCCACATTTGTAAATTAGGCACCAGCAACTTTGGAAAAACGCCCTTGGCATCTAACTGCACGTTCCCTTCCACTCCACTGCTGCAAAGCATAAGCTGCCATGAGAGTCACCAAGGCAGGATGCATTTCTTGGGGCTCCGTGAGGCAGTACAAAATACGCTTCACTGTACCTCATAAAAATAGGATATTTTAGTGAAGAGGAATTTGTTACACCAGCTTAGTAAGGGCTGCTTTCATCCCCTTGCACCCTGCTAGGCTCCCTCCTGCTTCCAGAGCAGGAGCTGCAATGTTCCTACCAAAATTCCTGCCACCTGGAAGGATCAGGCTCATCTTTTCCTTCCACACAAGGTCTCCATTTCTCTTCAAAATTCATTTATAAATTAATTTCTCCTGTTCTCCTGGCATCTGCCTCTAAATTTGACTCATACTTTACTATTGATCTTGTGAATGCTGAAATTTATTCACCAGGCAATGTCATTATGAGTACTATTCTCTGTAATTTTTTTTTCTGTTCACTGGCTGGCCTCATTCCATTCTACGAAATATTTTGTAATCTAGTTTCTATAGAAGCCTTCTTACAAAAAAAAAGAAAAAGCCTTTTATTGTACACTGCAGAGAAAGTTGGCATAGCTCTTACACTGCCACATGCAGGATGTTAATCCTAGCTTGTGAATACATTTCTTTGGAGTCCTGCAGCTCTGTAAGTGGAATTACTTTGATGACTAAACTGCTAAATCAACACTTGTCTCACTCTCTTTAAAAAAAATAATTAAATCAAGGCTCCTTCACCTGTCACCGAAGCAAACAGAAAACAGACAAATTAGGGCCCTTTGTTGTGACTCAATATTTCCAGCATTTACTGAATCCTGTCATGATTATTTCTCTCCCTTTTGTGAAAAGTTTTATATTCACTTGTTATGGCAGAAGTAATAGAGGTAGCATTTCCATTTATTTCTCCACTTTCATGCGCTCATTCTGTTTGAAAAGATTTGAGAAACTGAAGAAATGGATGGATTAGCGGTGAGAATTGGGGCAGAGGTGCCAGATAAGGCTGGATCTCTGTACAGCTTCAGTCCCAAATGGAATAGTACTGCTATCTGGTGGCTATTCCATGACTCATGGAAAATGCCTTGGTTGCTTCAGGCCCCTGTTTGAAGGACAGGTATACATAGCACAGAGGTTTGCAACGCAGCTGATCCAAGCAAAGAAGCCAAGGATTAGCCAGGCCATCAAGTATAAACTCACATTGACTGACAGGACAAAAAAAAGCAAAGAGCACGGTTGGGAGGGGTGTAACAGGGAGAATATTTTTGTCAGATCGCTGGGGGACAAGGAAAGATTTTCAGAAAGTTGTTTTCATCACAACAATTTCCTGATTGTCATGAGATTTAATTCAACAGAAAATGAAACAGATAATGTCAGCACGTCCCACTTGTAACAGTCACCAAATTGAAAGCTGTCATGCTCTTACTCAAAACATGCTTTTGAAAGGGAAAAAAAAAAAGGTTTCTTTTGTTAAAAAAAATATATTTTAAAGGGCTGACATCAGAACTAAATGCTTCAATTGTGTTGAAGCGCTACACTTTGACCCAACATTAATGGAGGGGTGGGATGTGGAGAGGGTTCAAATATGTCTGGTGTTTTCAGCACTATCTTAGACAGATGGCAAAATTAGACTTAAAAATTATTTTCAAGCAGAACACCAAGATCCCAGCCATATTTTGTCATGAAAGAGATGTAGAAGAAATAGGAGTCTAAGTAGAAACAAGGCAGACCTCCTCTGCAATTTGGTTTTGGCTGTCCAGGAAGGAGCCAGCCACGGTGTTCAGATCCCGGGCAATGTTCAGGTCCATGGGCAGCATAAAACAGCCTTTGTTTGGCCAAGATCATCCATTTGGATCAAGGAATTACAATCCTGATGAGAGTAAGACAGGTCACAAACAGGTCTGGACATGTGAGTCGCAGATGTTAATTACAACTAACTCTTATTTAACATTGTGTTTGATCATCACAATAAACAGTGGTATCGACTGAGGTGAAATGAAGCAGCAAAATCTATTCTGCAGAGATTGTTCAGGGACATTCAGATCTGTCTAAGGAAGCCTTGCTTTCTCCTTGACACTTCAAAGACTAGACACGAACAACTGCTACTGTGACTTGCTGCTCTAAATATAGAATAACACAAATTATCACATGCTGACAGGTTTCAGTTCCATGGATGAATCTGCCAGCAAGGCCTTGAAAGCATCCCCCCCTCAGCCATCTGCAAACTGAGCGGATAAGGTCTCTGCAAATAACAGTGAAACCGGTAGTTTTCTTCATTGTATCAGCCAGCTCATCTCACACTCTCCACTTGTCCTTCTTGGGATAAACTTAGTTCATATGAGCACCATGTTCTTTGATCCAGAAAGAGATGTTTCTCTCACTGAGAAAACGTGATAGAGAATAAAACCTCAGTGTTAGACAGAACCCGATTTTTCTCTTATAGTAGCATTGATAAATCTGTGCCTGGCACTCCATCATGAACACAACTCCAGCTCTACCAACCACTAGCCACTGTGCTTTCCTACTTTGCACACAATTAAAGGTGCCAAAGAGGCACCTTAAGAGGAGTATTTTAAGTCACACTTCTGACAGTTTTCCTAAAACAGTATTGTGGAAGGAGACAGTTAGCATCAGATCATCAAGTTCTGAAGTGTAAGTGTTGAGATGTTTGTCAGTCTTCCGTTTCATATTATTAACCTTCTTAATGCAAATTTATTACAGCTTTGAAAAAAAAAAGAAGACCACTTTGTTTTGAACTAATAAAACTCTAAGGAAGTTTTGGGGAAAAAGTTCCAACAATATCAATGTTAATAGGGAGATTTGTGACAATTCACATCATCTCTCTGTGCACAAATCTTGAATGTGAATTGGTTGTATGAAAATCCCACTGTTGGAACACAGATATACCCCATTGCCTGGAGAACATACATAGTGCCCAGCAAAGGAGAGCAGTGCCTGACAGTCCATCACCAAAAGGACAGCTGTTAAGATGAAGCAAGGAGTGAACATATTTAGCCCTCAAAGCATCAGATGTAGCCCTCTTCTCCATCCTCCCTGGAGAGCAGACACTTAGACTAGTACCTCCACTTAGAAAGTGGACTGTCAGGACTCAGCAGGACTCTGACTGAGAACATATTAGCAAAGAAAACAGAGCAGGCAAATGCAGATGGAGTTTGTCTGTCTGAGACAAGTTGATTTGTATTCTGTGATCTCCTCATAATGAGTGGACTGTGCTAAGAGTGCCTGGAAAACCCTGGGCTGTTTGTTTTGTTTTATTATTGTGTGTCCCTGGAGATGTAACTGCAAACCCCAGGGGAGCAATTCATGCCACCAAAGTTAGGCAGCTACCTCAGGCACCAAATTAGGAGTCTTATCACCTGTCCAGATAATCATGGAAAAGAGAAAGGGCAATTCAGCTTGCTGAGGATACAAATTACCATCCAGAAGCATTTATCTGTCACCATTAGTTTTACAGAGAGCCTGGGGCGGTCACAGCTACGTGGAATGAATCCCCCTGATCCCTGGGACCACATAGCAGAGCAGTGGAAAGAGCCATGGGAGAGCAGCTGGATGATAAGCCCCGTTCCTGTAACAGGGAAAGAGCTTCTGCTCACAGCACAGGCCCTCCCAAAGCTCTCCGAGACAGCAAAAATCCAAGGTCTGACTGATCACAACCTTTACCATCATGAAATTTCAACTCTTCTCCTCAGATCACACCTAGCACCAGAGGCTCTTTTTTGTCTCCTCACTTGGTATCATCTACTGGCAGAATTATCATTGCAATAGGGAACAGTTTGTTCCCTTGATCTTCTCCCTGCTGATGCCTCATATCCCGCAGTTACATGGCTCCATTAATGCCTTGCTTTCAGCACATGAATGCAGGTATTTTGTGAATCTCCTTCGCTCCAGGGACCAGGATAACTCCTTATTCAGGATGGAAAAGCACATAAACAGAATATTTAACGAAATAACTGTAAGTGTCAGTTATACCTGAACAAAGAACTGCAAATGGCTCTGTAATATGCTTTATACTTCCTTCTTTCTTCAGATTGCACTGCAGGCTATTTACAATTCACATATCCCTGCATCTGAAATGCCTTTCTTTCTCACTTACTTCTTGATTAAGTGACAGTCTAATCTCAGTACAGCCTCTGAAGTTGCAGCAAACAAATCTTTCCAGACATAACCAGAAAAGCTGCTTTATATATTTTCATTATTTTGGCACTCGCTATTTGCATATTGGAGTGGTTATTAAGGGGGAAAAAAGTCACAGATGCAAATCTGACATTCACATGTCAGCTCCTCCATAAATAAGGTCAATTCTGATGAGGACACTTGCTGGTCTCCAATTATAGGTCTCTTAATGCATAAATAACACTAACGCATGGCATCTGCCGTCGAAGCACAACTCATAAAAAAGATGTCAACTGAAACCAGCCCAGTTGAAAATTGCCCCTCTTGCTGTTTCCCATTTTCTCTGGCTCAGTGGAGATTAAGATGCTGACCTGAAAGCAACTCCCGTCACCCAGCATCCATATCTAGGTTCTGACCAGCCCTCCCAGATCAAAGTGTGTCCTCACCCTCCCCAGGCACCCTTCCAGCCCTGGGCAATGAGTACACTAATTGTATGAACCAGGCAGGGCAAACCCAGCTCAGGTTCCAGCTCAGCCACTGCTACCCGCAACTCAATCCCACGGGAAAGAGCACCTTGGCCACATGGGACACTGACCACCACTGTGAGGACCTTCTCTCAGCCTGCCTTCAGGATCTGACAGCATAGGTGACACTGCAGGGAGAAGCTTAAAGCCCTGAAAGAGATGCTGACATAGCAATTGCTTGGGACTGCAGAGATGTCTCGTGCAATATTTCCCCAAGGAACCAGCACCTCATGGAGCCATATGCTTCCAATTACATATTGCTTGTAACTCAAGTTAATTGATGACTTCTTTTTATCACCCCCTGGTATCATCTGGATAAACTGACTCTATCACTCCACAGTCTCTGAAATGCAAGTAAGGTAACGGGCTAAAGATGAGAACCCAAGGCTGGTTGCCAAATGCTTCTGGGGCTTGTTCTATGGGCACCTCAGTTCCTCACTAATACTTTCATCCCCCCCATAAATCTCTGTTTGCACTAAGTTGGTACTTCTTGCTTTTTTTGGAGCAGCACCATGGCACCTCCCCAAGCTGCAACCCCTGGCACAGCCTTCAAACAGAAAGTGAAAGGCTCTCGGGATCAGCACATGGCAGAGACAGCAACACAGGACACCTGGGTTCTTCACCTGGTTTTGCCTTTGGCTTTCAGGGTGCAATGCAATAGAAAGCACAGCAACGACAGCAGAGCAGCAAGGTCCTAGGCTCAAATTCAGGATTTACTCAAATGTAACAACTCTAAACACACAAATAAGGGTAAGACAGTACTTACCTTCTGAAGACCTCAAATACACAGGGACCTCCAGCAAGATACCACCACCTCGCTGCCAAACCTTAAATGAGGTCTGGGAAGGGGTGGATCCTGGTTCCACATCTTCCAGTCCCTCAGGTGCACTGCATTCATTGCATGCAGCTGAGCTCCCCTGGGTTGGCCCTGCCTTCCCACCAGGTGCTCCATCACTGGTGCAAGCTGTGATTCAGCATTTCAGCTACACAGGGGAACACATTTCTGATTTTTATGCTTTGGTTTCCCATGAGCAGCTTGCAACCATCTTTGTAAAATATTTGGTAACTCTGTGGATGAGAAACACCTAGCAGCAATGGTGTCCTAGAGTCTGGGTGCAAAATCTTCTTTCTCAGATCAGGGCACTAAAATACTGGTGTGAGGAGAAAGGCACAGCCTCAGTTAACACTAGGAAAAAACTAACTTCCATATTGTACGGCAGCTTCCTTTAGGCTTTTCTCCAGCTCTACCTCTATAACCTCCCTTTAATTACGCATTACATGAGTTTCAAATTCCCTGGTTGCAGATTGGCAGAGAGCAAGGTGGAGCTGCTCTTCTGAGACAGCTGATTTGCATTTGCCAATCTGGCCACTGTAAGCCGGATCTCAAAGAAAAAGTGGCAGTGGGAACTGTAAGCAAACAACAAGCCTGTTCCAACCTCTGCATCCCTCCTTGTAGCAGCAATGTGCACCGATACATCCAAAGTTAACAAAATGCACTCACTGGGGCTACTGAGGGGTTGAAGAGGGACTGTACTATCAGGAACAGAAAGAACAGAGGGAAGGAGAAAGGCAGGAGCTACCTGCAGCTAAATCCTGCAAATGCCAGGTACTTCTAAAGCTTTGTTTGCTAGAAGCATCAGAGAAGCTGTGGATTAAAATCAGCATTTGCAGAAACTATGAGAACAGCATTGCTATGAAGGCCTGTGGCTCCCAGCATCAAGGAAAGGCTTTCAGCCTTTTACTGCTCTTGCTGGCAAGGTGCTTACTGACAGCTGTGCAAGACAGCAGAGCTAAAAGGTGCCTGGATGGGGAAGGAGGAGTTGCAAGGGAAAGCAGAAATTGTCTCCTTTTTGAAGAAAAGGTGAGCTGTGAGCCCTGGAGCATCTGGCATCTTTGCCTCCCTGGTCATTCTGTCAGGGCCCTCTCTGCACCCTTGTTCCTAACATAGCAGGTACCAAAAGCTTTTAGAAGAGTTATGCAAGACAATTTGGTTGGTACTTCAGCAGAGGTTAGGTCCAAGAGAAGTCAGACTGCAACATTAATTGAGTTGTACATTGGGGGACAGCAAAGGCTCCTTCTCTCAGGCATCTGACGAATCAACCAGCACGATCTTTGCCCCAAAAGAGTCCTCTCATCTGTGCACTAGTGAGAAAGCAATTTGTTCTTCCATTTGTCTTACTTCACTGAGGCAGTTCTGTGACTTACCTTCAGGTAGTGGCACAAATGAAAAGTGGTGGGCAGGGTAAAGAAGGTCTGGAAGGGTGTTTTAAGCACTTCAGTATGATTTCAGGCTTCCAACTAGATCTGGAATTTTGTTTGAGACATCACTGTTCTTACACAAAGTGATCCATGGAGTTGCTATTCCTCATCAGGAAAGCATCTCTCCCTCCATACCCGTGAGACATTTGTAGCAGCTAAGTGAAAACAAGTCCAAACCCTGGGCTATTGATGAAGGCAGTGCAAAACTCAAGACATTTGTTTTAAGATCTTTTTCTTTTCTTTTTTTTTCTGTAAGCCAGCAGATAGCCAACCAGGAAGATCCAGGATTTCAGTCTCCAGGACATTTCTTCATTATCATATTTAATAAAAATATTTTAAATCTTCCCATCCAGCAGCCTAACAAACTATGAAGAACAGCTCAGACTGTGCAGCAAAACCTGGCTGTGGGGTGTGAGTGTGACCCGAGCGTCTCTCACCTTATTCCAGTGATTTTCTTATTAACAGGAACTCACCAGAACGAAAAGAATTGCTAACAACTTCCTGATGACAAAATTCCCCCTTTGTATTAAACGCATTCAGCAAATGGGGAAAAGCAGTCGTACAATACAAAATGTGCTAATACACCATAATCTGCTCATATATTATAAAACTTGCTTATTGCTCTGGTGATTGATTCATTTTTAGTATGCAAGATGCCGAGCATCATGTGCCTTACAACTGCTGGAGCACAGTTATTGTATTGATTTGATGTGACAGAAGCTCTGTGTTTAAAGTGGTTTATGTTTTTTAATTTGCGATTAAATAAAAGGATGTCTACTCCCTTAGATGGCTGGCAGTTGTTTATATTCTGAAGTTGTTGATGAAGCAAACTTTTATTTGGCTTCATAAAACATACTTGTTTTGTCACTCCCAAGCACATTAGCTGGAGATCTCAGAGTGGTTTCTAGCCTAGCAAAAGATAAAACTAAACTCCAATCCATTTTAAAATAGGCCGGGTGACAACATCAGTGTTGCGATGGGACTATAGTGAAGTACGCAAGCTGAGAATATTGGACTATTGATAAAAGTAATTGTGATAATATCTTATATTTCTGTAGCACCAGTCATTCTGAGGAATCCTAAGTGCTTTTGATATTCACTTGTTCCTTTGTTCATTCCTTTCCCTCCCCCCGTCCTGTTATGTATACACGTATGCTTATAATATACACATATTTCATTTAAGCTTCCTTTTCCTACACTGCTCATACCCTCTCAGCTCTGCAGGAATGAGAGATCTTGACAGCTTCTTAAAATCAGCTGCAGCACAACAGTTATGGAGCCACAGATGAGATTGCTCCATTGTCCATGACACTGAGAGAATAACCATCCTAAGGGATGAATACTATTGTCTCACACATAAGTGAGTATCTCTTTATGCTCATGCTGCTTGAGTCAGGGTAGAAAAACAGAAAGATAACATTTCCTCTCTGAAAATATGCATTGCTATTTTATAGCTTTCAAGCCAGTGAAAGAGCCACAGATGTAAATATTTGCCACCACCAGCTTGCACAGTCTGTCAGCCCTCATTGATTTGTTGCATGCCAAGTCAAGGGGTTAAAGCTAACTGGAGGACATTTAAAACCAGTGCATGTTTCAAATATAGATAGAGCCTGGTCCAGCTGGCCTGAGCCCAGAGGTATAACCTCCAAGTGATGCGATTACCATCTCTCCATTACCTTCTTCATTCCAAAGATTCCTCCCTGCATGAACATGGCATGTAGAAACCCAAAACACTTGGAGGGTCAAATGTTTCCAAATGTTGTATAAAATATCTCTCCAGCCTAGGATGGTCCTCCAAAAATTCCACAGATTCTGGGCTATCCATTCATCAAGCTAAATTGGGTTCTTGTCTATATTGTGCCATATGAAACCTGTTGATTACTGGATGATGTACTATAGCTTATATGCACCAGAATTACTGTGTCACCTTGTGCTCATCAAGATAGAAACTGGAAACAAAAAATAATCTGTAAGTATCAGGTCAGAGCCTGAAAGGGATTTGTTTTGACTGCAGTGGTGCCATTTTTATATGAATATTCCAGCAAGCAATTATAACAGGAATGTTACAGAGACAAATATTGAATTCTCCCTTCAAGGAGGCTATTAAACTAGTCATCATGTCATTGTTTGCCATTATTCAGTCCAGAGGCTTGTCTTAAGGAGCTGCATCCTACCAGTGTAGGAACTGATATGTGCATGTGACCTCAACATCTACTCCAAACAACCAAAGTAATAAATTATGAATACCAAGCACCCAAATGCTGTTCATGGCCAATCATTTACAAGCAGTCTGCAGGTCAAAATGTGCCTTTCACTGACTGATCAATTTTTAGGGCAGACAGGACAATTACATCATCCCTCTGCTAAATAAAAGCAGCCAATATATTTCAGCTTATCAGCTTGAAATACCGTGACATAGACTATCATCTTGGTGCAGTGCATTGTCAAGACATTGGTGTACAGACCTCAGACAAATTATAGAGGCAGCTTGAGGCACAGGCACATCTGGCAAGTTATGTCACAAGTGGAATAAGAATAATACCCAGCTGGCTCCACAAAGGGATGGAAGTGGAGGAAAACTGAAAGCTCACATAGCAGCATAAACTCTGCTTTTCAAAATGTTACAGCCTATTTATAAGTAAAATGTCTTGGAGAACAAAAAAAAAAACTGAATTATTGGATGAAGTGTGGCCATATTCCACACATAAGGCAGCATAGGGTCCTACCCTTTGTCCTCTTCCTTAACATACAGGAAGGTTTGGTAAATATTTGGTACATGTTTTATGGTATCCATCATTTTTAGGGTGAACCTGTTCCTTATTTAGCTATAAAATGCGTAAGCTTGGGGTCTGAGCAAAGAAGGACTCCAGAATTTTGACCTCCAAACTGGTTAAAAACAGATGCAACAGCAAGGGAGTCTTCTTTACATTTCATTTCCTCTCCATGGATCTTAAGAGCAAATGATCCCACCTAATAATTCAGATCCTTGCTCAGCATCATCCTGTAGGCTGCAGTACGCATACAACACCCAGCAGGAACGTTCTCCCCACTGCCTCAAACAATTTCACTGAATTTCTTTTCCATGGGAAGCAGATCATGAATACATCAGTCCCTCTGTGCATTTTGTGCTCCTCAAAATCATGACCATACTGGAGGTGAAGTGTGAGCACCTTCTATAAAACTGGGATGCTGTTTTTAGCAGTGTTTAGTCTGTACTTCTAACAGGCAACAAGCACACCCATGGTTGTTATTATAAGCTGCTTTGTGACCCAGACCAGACTCAGATGCACTGGTTCTAGCAACAATTCAGAAAGCATCTTAAATATCACCACCTCTCCCAGCAAGAGCTTTGGACCACAGACACTGCTTCTCCCAGCAAGGGCTTATGTAGGCACAGTCCCTCACACACTGTGTGTCCCAGATCCATCAGCCTCCTGTTCACACATTACTTACTTCAGTGCTGAAAGCTGGGCTCAAGGCTCAGAGCCTGCTGGGAACAAAGCCACACTGACATTGTTTTGGTACTTAAAACAGCAGACTGCAATTCAGCATCAGTGTAATGTTACAATTGCACTGTGAGACTTAAGACCACAAACAACAGGCACAGGATAAGTCTTTCCAAACCCACAGACAACTTTCCAGAATGACAAAGCTGAATGTATTCCACACTGAGGGGAAAAAAAAAAGCCCAACAAGTCCTTTTGAAAAGTTCTGACGCCACAACAAACTCAAGTTCCTATCTGTTTCAATGACTTGCATCTCAGAGCTTGACTGCTGTACACAGCTTCAGCACATCTGTGTCAGTGATCCTCACAAAGTAGCTATGAGCACAGCCATGAACATTTCCATGAATATTATCATTTCTTTGCAAAATGTAAACTCTGCAAAGGTTATTTTCCCACTGTTCGGATCTCTCCAGATGGCTGTGATCTTTGGAGACAGAAGGGCATATTCTGTCCTTATGAAGTTAAGAGCATCTCTTCACCCCCTGGTTCCAGCAGTCAAGCATCGCTGGCTATCTCTCCCTAAGGCTGAGTGATGCAGGACAAAACCCAGTGGAACACGCACACTTCACTGTTATTCTGTGAAATAAATAGGTGTGGATCTTCGCATTGACTTCAGTGAGAAGGAGAGAAGAGGAGAAAATACAGTGCAGCCAAGTGGACAGGGAGATGACAGCAGAAAGCACACTGATTGAATGCAGGTAATGTCAGCAGGTAGCTGACTGCCTAGGCCTTTGCAAGACTGAACAGACTTCCTTGCTCTTCTTGTACTTTTTTTGCCACTGTTTGGCTCTAGAGAATTAACTATAAATACTTTTTGTATCCTGAGAGATAGCAAAAACTCCTTTGTTTGTTCCTGCCTGAAGCCTCGCTGCCAGCACAGACCCAGGAGTCTCTGATAGTAATCAAATGAAGATGTTTGCATTCAGAGGGAAGAAGAAAACCAGAGAAGTGGAGTCTATTTTTCTGGCTGTGCTGTGCACTGGGAGTGCATCTCCAAACACATGGACTCGTCAGCATGTGAACAGATTGCAGCCAGATTTTTGTGGCAGTTCCCTTGGGAGCAGAAGTTTCTATTTGCAAAGAGATCACAAAGGCTGGGACTGAGTTTAACACAGAAAGGAGAAACGTAAAAGCTTGAAACTCTTCCCATTGCAGTTCGGTAGGTGTTTTGCCTTTAATTTTAAAGAAAGCAGGTTCCAACTTTAAATGGTGGCTTGCAGTTAAAGAATAAAATGAACTCTGTGGTGAATCCTGACCTAATGCTCCTCTTTTCCCCTCATTCCAGAGCAGAGGGAGACATTTTTATGAAGCTAAAAGGCATATAATTTAGAAGTGATGTGAAGAAAGCTGTTATTTTTTAGCACACTGCAGACACCCTGTGGAATTAGCTGTTGCAGCAGGTCAGCGAGTCAAAGAGTTTGTAAGGATTTAAACCAACTGGGATAGTCTTCCAATGACAGACAACCATCGGCAGCAGCACAACACCCTGCTGAAGGAGCAGGAGAAAATCAAGCTGCCTTCTTCAGAGCCAGCTTGTCAGCCAATCTTGCCTGCAGAGAAGTCAGAGGAATGGCCACAAATGCAACAGCACAGGAGCAGCAGCCTTGGAGAAGGTTGATGCATTTATTACAAAAGTGCCACTAGATCTCACCTGCTGTGGCTGCTCCCCCCCTCCCCATCAGGATGCTGAAATAACCCTCTATCAGCTCTTGCTCTTGGCCCTGTGGGTTGACAAACCTCTTCAGAAGGCAGAAATCTCATTCATGGGAAATATTTTCACACACACACACAAAATAATCAAGTTATATTTGGAAGGACAAAGGGAACTGTTTCCACACATCACATTAAGGCTGCCTCTACATTGCACTTCAGAACAGGAGCAGGATTTTGAAGTAAATCTCCCAGTCGTCAATTTACCATGCATTGGCTCCATTTGCAGAGCTGTTTTGCTGCTCATGACCTAGATTCCTTATGGAGAAAATTAAACTCCAAAACTGCAGCAAATGTGCTCCAAACCTCAAGGCAGTCATAAGACATAATGACCAAGCTGATGTCTGGTCCTTCAGACATCAAACCACATGTACAATGGGGACATTTGGTCCATGGGACCAGCTAGATCTGGCCTGAAATAAAATCCCCAGGCTTGATGTAGCACAGTAGAAAAGCCTCAGCATCAGCTGTTTCTACTTTTCCACTCCTATTGGACTGATTTTCTTGCTCGATATAGACATAATGAACAGGTTAGGATTAGGGCTACACCTACAGCTTTCCCCATCTAGTCAAAAGAAGAGAAATAACCCTACAAAGAGATTTCTGGTATCCCAGGATCAGTAACAAAGGTAAATAGAGGCAATTTCTGGATGGCAAATAGATGTCTATCTCCATCAGGCAGTGATGGAGCTAACATTATAGGCTTTTTCTGGTAGTTAAGCCTATGCAAGAAGCCTCCCAACTTCTGTCTTCCTTTTTGATAGGAATCTCTTGACTCAGAGTTGATCCATAAGAGCAGAAAACATCCTTCCAAAAACCAGAAGATTTACAACACATTAATGAGAGACAACTCCTGATACAAACTTCATGGGATGTAGGAGAAAAAACACTAACCCTGGTGCTTTCTCTATTTGCCTGCTGAAAGAAAAAGCTGGAGTCCAAGCACAAGATAAATTTACTTATTAAGTGAAATATTTCTTATGTCAGTTTGGTATATTTAGGCTTTCATTCTTGCATTCCTTCAGGTTATATCGAAACTTTAAAGAGAAGACGAATGTTAGAAGTAAAAAGATCTTTTTTTAAGATCCAACTCCCAACTAAATGTTAATCTTTCATGATTTTCTGGACTGAGGTGAAATCCATCATCTTTAATCCTTGGGGAACTTTGTCCTCTGATTTCTTCACTCAGCTTAGAATTTTTTTCCTTAACAGATTTAAAACATTCCTTCAAGTGGTTAAGGAATATTCTTTCTTGGGTCAGAAGTTGCCACCCAGGAGGACCTTTATTGCTTCTGGTTTACTTCATTACTGGAAATATTGGCAATCCTGGTGGGAGTGGATATAGCTTGGGAAAAGTGTTTGCATGTTTGTAAGCAAGACACAGCTTTAATTGTTTAGATAAATCAGTTGAAAAGGTGCCCAGTGGTTGGTGCACTTGATGAAATGGTACTTTCTCCAGGTAGATACGGATGAACACTGACAAAACAGATATTTCCTGGCATGGTTTCTTTTTGTTTTTACTTTTGCTTTTTTTGGTTATTGTGTTTTTCGTTGTCGTTGTTGTTGTTGATGATGGTGGTGGGCTTTTTTCCTACACGGTTGCAGAAGTTCCATATTCCAAGCCATATATTGAAAGCTTACAGAGTAGAGCAAGATGGAGCCAGTCCAGTCTAGGTTTGGAGCAGAACCGAGGGCAAAGGCTCATTTTCAGCAACCCAAGGTGTTCAGATCCAAGGTTCCAAACTCCACCTCTTCTCTAATGAGAAACAGTTTGTATCTCTCTTCACACACAAATGGAATATTGCCCAGCTTGACCTCCCTCCAGATTTAAGATTGGAAGAAGTATGATACTGAGGAAGCAAATTCTCAAACTGAAACACTGCCAGAAAATTCCCACACCGAGTGCAAAAATGAGACACAAAATCGGATTTCAACCAATTTAAAGTTTAAAAAAAAATTATAGACTGTAACTTAAAATATCAGCATGGCATTATCCCCCTGATTCATTCTGGCAGCTTGATCAGGCTGCTCTCATTAGTTTCAGTGCAGCAACATAAAAATCTGAAAATTCTCTCCAAGGCAAAAAAGAGGTCAGTGGAGAAGAACCAGCTCTGTGTGTGTGGAACATCCCTCTTTTGCACTGATCAGTCTATAAAGCCATCACTGAGTGACAGATAAAGGCCACGACCTGTTTCCTACTCCTAAGCTGTCCCTTCTTTAGATGGGTGGGGGGAATTGTATCCAACCCCTGCCCATTCTGTGAACAGTGCAGTCACTGGCCATGCCTTTACTGTTCCTCTAACTCACATGGGTCACTTCTGCAGAGCTCTAAAACTCCTCTCTCTCTACACTATCAAACAGATGAAGCCACTGTTGCACAGTATCATGTCTGCATTGAATCACCACTGCTGTTTTCTCTGAGAGATTAAGCAGATATTTATTTCTCCCCTTCAAGATTATGCTGCCACCAAGCCCGGCTTTCAGTCTTAAGTGTGACTGAGCTTTGATGGATTTTCTGCCCACTGTGGCCATTGAACAACTCCCGTGTGCTTCTGGAGTGCCTTCACCGTGCAGGGTTACAAAGAGCTTAAATAGTAGATGGTGCTGTTACCCACTCAGCTACTAAGGCCTAGTTCTAAAGCACATCACAAAATTCAGCTTGTGTTGCTTTCTCCAATAGCACTTTCCAAGAGCCAGTATCCATCATTTCAGCTCAGCTTAATCAGCACTGAAAAATGTTATATCTTAGACAGAATATTTATTCATTAGTCACAGTGCTCATGCAGGGACTAGCTCCTGCTGTCAGGCTGCCTACCAAGACTGCTTTGGTCTAGAAGTAAATAGAAAAGAAAAATTCAGTCCTTTGTGAAACACTGTCTAAATGGGAGGTTTGCAACCTTTTCTTCAGAGAAGTGGGAAATCAAAATAAGAAACAACTACAGCTGAGATGAATATATGATAGCAGGAGAAATAGGAATTTGCATAATGTCCTAGATCTAGATTCAAATCAGGACTCTGAAAGGTTATTATGCCTGATGACTGATCCACAGCAGGTTCAGCTCAGCCTGGCCACTAATAACGTTTGGGAGAACAGGGCTGGTCAGGAGGGGGCCGGCACTGAGGGCTGTCCCCAAATGACAAGAGATGCTGCCAGACCAAGGGACTGGAGCAGCAGCACTATGGCTTCAGAGCAGGGCATGGGAGAAATAACCAGGGCAGCTCAGGGCAGCGAGGAATGCTTTTCCAACAGCACACTCTCTGAATCAGCAAATAAACCCCCAGACTATTATCTGCCCTTTGCAGATAACCCGTACATGACAGCAAAACAGAGAGGGACTAGCAGCTTACAGAGTTTCTCTCTAAAAGAAGAATCTAAACAGCCCCTCTATGAATATTTTTGATTATCTCAGGTCTTCCAGAGCTGTGAAGAAATTGAAATTTCCTCTTCAGTGTTTGCCCATTGCCTCTTCTATAGATATAAGCTTCACCAAGCACCCACACTAAATCTGCCAGCACTTATTTTCCACCATCTGCATAGTAATTGCACTAGGAGCTGAGTTTAATATCCTTAAATTCCCATCCTGACACGCTGAACAGTTCCTGGCGCAAAAGGTGAGAGGGGCTATTTAGTCTCAGGTTATTGACCCAGAAGGAAGAAATCCAAATACCAGTTTCCTTCCTTCCTCTTCACTCACCTCAGTGGCTCTGCCATTAAGATACTTCTTATCTCTTCGGGAGATACAGCTTTCTCATCGCTAGGTCCATCCACCCCATTCTTCTTTCCTGTTGCTCACAGAAAGCACCCTTGGGGGCTGTGAAATAGGTTGAGTTACAGGTGGGTGACGTTGTCGTGCTGAGAAGACCTGGTTCCTTCATATATGTAGCCTGTGTAAAAAAAACAAAGATGCATAAAGATGCTAGCAAGCCTCGTGTCACTTAAAAATGAATGCAAAACTCAATTCTTGGACATGGCATTCCCAAAATGCCAGTGCCCAGGGAACTGAGGCACACCTTCATCTTCCCCACAGCTCCCTTTCTATAACTTCCAACTGCTTGGGATTAAGGCGCTGGAGCTAGCTGCCCAGGGAAGTAGTAGAGTCACTGTTCCTGGGGGTTTTCAAGTAAAGAGAACATGTGGCACTGAGAGACGTGGTTAGTGGGTATTTTGGGGATGGGTTGACAGACTCGATGATCTCAGAGGTCTTTTCCAGCCTTAATGATTCCATGATTTTATCATTAGGTGTCCCAATCCCATTTTATCCTGGTATCCCCACTCATTCACTCAGACATTCAAAACTTCCAACAACACCAAAGGAGCTCCCAGGGTATGCTGAGAGCATGGGTCTGTGTCTGAGCATGTTGCGTGGTCCAGCTATTCCTCTAAATATTCTGACAAGTCTTTTCCATCAAGAAAGCTCAAGAGTATAAACCCAGTTTGCCAGCAGGGCAATTGAGGTGAGAGTGAAGCATTGCCAGCTCTCCCACCTCCTTGTATCGCTTCTCCAAAGCATCCCCTTGCTCAGAATCGTGCTGCCTTTGTTCACCTGAAAGCACATCTTTAGAGAGAAGTCAGCTTGGGTCAGTGTACAGGCACACAGATACTGTACAAATACCTCGTATGTGAATATCGCCCAGCCAAGTCTGGGCTCTGTTTGTATGCTGAGAAACAAGCATGGTAATAACTTCAGCTTCCTCCAGTGGAAATGCTGCAGCTCAGACACGACACAGAATAATATTCTTTTGTGTTGAGCCTTCGTTGTAGGTGTACAGTGTGTGTTTTGAATGGGGGATTATATTCACAAAAGTCTTTCACCAGGTTAGGCGAGGGAACAGCACCATTAGCAGGATTAAGCTGCCCTGCTTTATGGAGTCTAGCAGCAGACTGCCCACAAGCCCACCCTGCATGGGAGTCATGCAGAACTCCCTCAGAAAGATGCACAGGGATGGGATCCATGGGGAGAAATTGAGATCTGCAGCACCAGCACAGCCAGAGAGGAAAAACAGGGCCTCGAACTGGGGAACAGATAGAAAGCTGCCCTGCTCCTTGTAGCAGAGGTCAACACAAGCCTTTTCAAAATACATCTTTTCTTCTAAAGTGTGAACTTCTTTGTTTTTTTCTACGCATGGTGAATTCATCTTCACTGCAGACAGCAGACCTCACAGCATATGGGAACAAAGGAGAAAATACTGTATAGCACAGTCGCTTTTTATGTCTTCATTTTTATTAGTATGCAATGCAACAAAAGCATTTAGTTAAAAGAAAACAGTAGTTCTTGTTAAACTGAGCCATAAAAAAGACTATAAGGCTCATATTTTGTTTAAGATTTAATAAACATGGGAAAGACAAAAGCTTTGGAGGATTTTCCTTTAATATAAAATATTATTTACTCTTTGTCAAGGGAGAACTCTTCACTAAGTGTTTTAGAACGCATCATTACCCATCAAAGAATGAAAACTCCCTAGATTTTCTGAAAGTTTAATAGCTAGTGAAAGCCTCTTGTTTTATAAATGCCGTAGCAACCTTTAATGTCAGGAATCACATACAATGTAAGAGAAGCATTCTGCTCTGGTCTGGGGAACCAGTTGCCCAAAACAATGAGGCTCTGACCCCAAAACTGAGATGAAGCAGAAACCAATGCTGGTTTCCCAAGTACCTGAGCTGAGATGAATGCATAAATATTGAAATAGGGTGAAAATAGGATTCCCTTAACAATGAAAAAAATATATAATTTATTTAAGCTGCATATTTCTGTCTTCACATCAAGTTATTCATTTCCAAATGGCTGTGAACAGTACATGTGTAGAAACGTTATGATTTGGGGATAAGAGGAGACCTTACTGCTGTTAACTTCAGCCCACTGAAAATTCATTGCAGTTCCTAACCCGCCTAAATTAGAATTGACTTTCATATTCACACAAACCCTGGGAGCCCAATTTTAAGATCCAGTTCTGATAATCTACCTCTGTCTTTTTGCATATAATACAAGATTTGCCAGAAACATATGTGAAAGCACATCCAAAGGCATAGGTGAAAATTCAGGCTCTCTTCTTCCTTTGTACACTCTCCCATCAAGTTATGCAGATACTCGAATGCACACATAACCCAGTGGCACAAATAAATGCTGCTTCTGCCGTTGCACAGATTGGAAATGAAGTGCACCTGACTAATGCCACTGCTGCTGCAGCTAGAAAGGCAGAGGAACAAATTATGCAGAGGTTTCCTCTTTCCTTCATCTGTATGTATGTTGCATAATGTGTCGTACTTTAACATTAGGACCAAGGTTTTTTATTATGCAAACTTATTATGACTATCAAGTTCTCACTGAGCGTTAGCAAACTCTGAAAGATGCTATTAAATATGTCAGTTTAACTTCAAATTGAAGCCTATGTATTTTTAACTAATAAGTAGATGTACCTGAATGTAGCAGAGGCTGCCATTAACTATGCTACTGGATTAGGGAATGGCAAGAGTTCTTCCCTAGCCCTGGCTGTGAGAGCATATTCTCCTTTTTTAAGCTTGGAAACCGATGTATGGTGGCTACAGAGCAGAGGGCACACTTCTACCTTGCATTTCATCCATATCTCTGACCTCCATCTCCTCACTCCCATAGTTTTGCCCTTCTCTTCTCCAGTTCCCGCCTGCATGCGAAATCAAAGGGTGTATGTAGGAGGGATGACATGGGTAAGATTTCAAGGGGACAGTGAGATACTTCAGCTGGGTGATACATAAGAAGAAAGAAGGCTCTCAAAGGCTGCTGTGCATGAAAAGGAGCTGGGAGAAGTATCCTCACAACACTGGTTGCTCTCTGTATTCTGGGTCAGTCCCTTACCAACTGTACTTGAGAGCAGACATTAGGGTCTAGGAAAACACTTGTGAAGCAAAGATTTGGTTTCTAATTTTCACATTCTCTGGAAAACCATCTTCCCATGGTAATTTGTCTTAGTTGGAGTTGGCTGTGACACAGAAGCATAACCCTGTAAAGAAGGATGGTGTATTCAAGAGCCTTCCACAAGGAAAATCTGAACCCCCTAAAATCCTCCCTCCCAGCTTCGGGAGCCAGGGCTACTAATGCCTTGGGCACTCTCCAGCACTTGGACTTTCCCTGGTCTGTCAGGATCAGGAAGAGGATCTGAAGAGAAGCAAAGGGATGGTTATCTTTAAAAACAAGCACTTGCTGGAAAGGTGAGATAAGCAGATTACAATTGCACTCTGGGTGTAATTTTAAATAATTGTCAGAGCACTCAGAGCCCATATCAGGATGCTTTTTCACTGTTCACACGTCAAAAGGAATTAAATACATTAAATAAATGTATCTGAAGAGTGAAGTATATTGAGATGATAAATGGATACAATCTGTTATCATGCAAATTCAGATCAAGTAGGATGAGATGATTTTGCCTGTAGTGTCTGGCTGAAAACAGCAGTGGAAGGAACCTTTGCTATTCCTTCATGACTTTGCTATTGGGCTTTGTTACCTCTACCTCAAAATCAGTCACCCAGACAGGCAGCTGAAATAGAGGGAGAATTTGCCCTTTTGTCTGATCCAAGTACCTCGAGTCCTGTCATTCAAGGTCACGTGTGCTCATCCTAAACAAGTTACTCGGTGCCATTTAACACGTATCAGTTATAAAACTAGGAGAGAAGAAGATCCCTAGGTCCTCAACTAAAAACAGAAAGCACCATTAGCTCAAACTCTCTAAGCCCCTGTAGGTCACAGACCATTGAATTCAACTCTGGTATTTCTGTTGAGTACCAGAATTTGTCCTGGCTAGCCTGTCCAGGCATCTGGTCTGGGAACTGAAGGGATCTTCTGATGAAGAAAGTACAGATTCCCTTGGTAGTTTGTTACAGTGGTTAATTGTCCCCACTATCAAATGTATGCCTAATTGCTCATTTGAATTTGTCTGGCTTCAGCTTGCAGCCATTGAGTCTTGCTGAGCCTTTCTGCACTAGATTAAAGAGCCTTTTAACACTAACTATCTTATGCTTATAAATGTATTTATACACCCAAGTTAAGTCACCTTTTGCTCTTCTGTTTGATGAACTAAACAGAGCTTTCTATGAATTCCAATTACATGGTGTTTTCTCAAATGTGTCAAGCCACTTCTCTATGTCCTGCCTGCACTCCCCCTGATTTTTCAGCATCAGGTTGCCAACATGGAAAATTAAGTCTAGATTCAGTAAACTGGATTTCACTTGCTATTACTTACTGTCCTAGACCATTTGCCATTGCTTCACAGAAGGTGTTCGGATTCAGCATGTTGTTCACTCTCACTGAAGAACCCATTGCAGCCCTGCATTCCCAGGGAAGCTGCCCAGGCTGCAGGTCTTGTTTCCAGTTGACACATGACTGTGATGAAAGAGGATGATAAAGAGGCAGAAAAGCAAATCACCATGAAGGGTGGGGAGGAAGTATGGTAAAAAACAAACATCAGAGCTGAGAGTGGATGAGTCACTGTGCAGATTAGGAATGAGTGGCTGAGTATTAGCCTTGTTCAGCTGAAACTGGTGACATACTGTCATTTCTCTGCCTTGGAGGATCTTTAGCAGCTCCACCTCAACGAGTTCAGAGGTATCTCACAATGCTAATGAGCATCAGCAGCTCCAGGAAGGCCAGGAGCTGTCTTTGACAAGCCTGAATGTAGAAATTCAAAACAAAGAACGCTAAATGTGATGAAAATACAGCACCCTGCTCTGAACTGCCAAAGGTTTAGGAGAATACAAATACGCTTGATGCACATGTGCTTAAACCCACATGCTGACTCACACAGCGGCTAAACCCATGCAGCTCATTAGCAGGCTGATATATTTCTGATTACAGACCAGATAACTGCACCAAAGAAGGGTTACATGCACAGAGTGTGGGTAGTTCTATGTGGCTGTGTCTCAAAAGGGTTAAGGAAATAAAGGATTTTTTCACACCCTTCTGCTTTGAAATTCACTTGTCAAACCAAGAAACCACTTTGGATTTGCTCTGATATCCGTTTAATTTCTGGTTATTTTTCACTGACACATGCAGCCCGCTGGTGCCAATTATGTACGTTATATTTCTGCCAACTTTGCTGTGATATTGCTTTCAATAATTTATATGAACATGCTTCATATGCTTATGTGCTGCTCTGTATGTGTGTGCGTGCATGTGTGTGTGTGTGTGTGTTGTCTCTTCCCAGTTTTGAATCCATTTAGGTAAGGGAATCTTATGTAAGACCTCTAAAGAGAACTCTGAGGCCTCACGTTGAAACAACCAGGGAGTTCTAAGGAAGCTTTTTCTCAAGCAGGACAAGCAGGAATTCAAGTCAGCCTTATCTAGCGCCATTGTTTTAGCATCCTTATCTTATGAATATCAGCAAAGCCCAAACTGTTTTCCTGCTGAATTTCTGTCATTTTTATAGCTGGGCACTCCAGCATAGGCATGATCTATTGCTATAATCTAACATGTCACCAGTCTCACTGGCTGGAAACCCAGCAACGGCAGTATGGACTACTTCACAGACAATGAGCATCTTAATAGGCGACAATTAAATATTCATTTAGCGATGGAATCAATTCACTGGAGATACAGCCCTTCTAAAAAGCTCTTTCCCCCAATAATCGTCTTACTTGTGCAAAAAGGTTTTGTCTCATAATTAAGTCTGTAATCCTGATGGCCTAAACAGCTAGTAGAATTGGGATGAGGAATTTATATCTCCCTGTTTCTCTCTCTCTCCACAATGCTTTCAAAGGTTATTAACGGTATGAGACAGTAACAAGAAGGCCAGTAGTTCACTCTGTCCAGCTAGACAGGAAAACTGTTGTTTGGCTTCCAAAGAGGGGAAGAAAAAGACAGTTCAAAATAAGACCGAAGTAAGAGAGTGTTTGGAGAGAGTGAAGGGGCATACACATACGTTAAATTTCCTTCATTGCAGCGATAGTAATAAAATTCCCAATATACCACCACTTAATCTCTAGTTCATCAAATTCTCCTCTGATGGGCAGTTAGCTGCAAAAGATCTCTTTCATGGCTGGAGGAGAGTTAAGAAAGAGCTTCTTTGTCTTCAGAAAGAAACCATTTCTGCTTTTGAACTACTTCCTTCAACACTGATAAAAAAGGCCTTTCATCCTCCTCTAAGTGCATCCATTTTAAGCTGGACCCAGTCAGCTTTTCAAAGTTAACACAACTCGATCAAAACTGAGTTAGCCTTGGAAACTGCACGTTAACTTGAATTTGATGTTAGATTAAGGAATCAGGGAAAAAGAACAGTAGAAAAGTTATCTGAATTTAAATATCCCCTGGAGGAAGCACTCAGGCACTACCTCATCTCTTCTGCAACTCAAATGAGAGAGCAAGACAATACAACGTAGTTAATATTTAGACATTAACAGGGAGGGATGTGCCAACCATACTCTGATGCTCTTCTACAAAAAAAGGCTTTGTGGGAGTACAGCTAATGCTGAAAGCTGTTGGAGGTAACTAACAATGGGATAATTCCACTTATCCCACATCTGTGTGCTAAGAGTACGTGTTTTCCTCTCAGAACTTAAACCCACCACCCTGATTAAAGGTATCATGGCACAGATACATCAGCTAGAGGACTAAGAAATGTTGTTGGCCATTGCATGTGACCAAGCTGAATACAGCTGGATGCTAATAAAGATGAGACGGGGAGAAGCCCAACAGTTCAACTACAGCAACTTCTCCAAAGTCACAAATTAGCACTACGGGACAATAAGGACCATGATTTATTTCTGCTATTGCTACCTATATTCTGAAACTGGTGTCCCGAAACACCTCATCCCAGTATGTTGTGCCACTAGTAAAACTTAGCCTCTTCTTTAAAGGACTGTATTGCAGAGTGAAGAAAGACTGCAGACAGAAGAGACTGATTTGCAGAAACACAAGTAACTGGGGTTGTGGTATCAAATTATGAGTATAATAGCTTGGGTATTTCAACTCATAAAGCAATTTCTTATGGTTCTCCTGAGAGTCTCTAGCAAAATTAAGCCCCATAGGTTCTCCTAGAGGTGCTGGTAAAATTGCTGCTTCGAGAGTCCACGTATTTCAAACCTCAGTGACTCTTCTCAGCCCTATTGCCTGTGATGTGCTTCTTAATATAAATATTACAGAGAAGGAGCTAAGCCAATTTCCTGTACTTTAGAGGCAATTTACTAGACCTTTCCTTAAGAACTGTTAGCACATTTTTTAGTGATACAGAAATCTCGTCAGAGCCCGAGCTACAGCTTTATTGAATGTTCCACTCTAAGTTGCACACATTTATGTGAGTGGAACTAATCAGCTAATTAATGTTGCTACCTAAATTATCATGTGTTTTTTTTTTATTTATGTAGCCAATTTACCCACTAGAAAATGGTTCTCAAATCACAGTCTACAAAGAAATCCTGAAATTGCAACTCCTACACCACAAAGTCTAAAATGCTCTAATCCAGAGATGCTTTCATGTATTTTGAGCAAATCAGAGGCTTCCAAGGGAGTGATGGGCACTGCAGCTTCAGCTTGCTGCCCTGGCACCTCATTGCTCCTCTGGCACCCCTGCAGAAGGCAGCAAGCTGATAGCTGGTTTTTGCAGAGATACCCATTTCCATTTCCAACAGCCATGCTAGATTTGGGAGGATTTTCCCAGAAGCAAAAATGTGGACGCAGAGGAAAAACAAATTTCTACCTGGAGGGGCTCTTGTATCCCCTCTGTTTCACCGCTGCAGTTTGGGGGGGGGAATGGCTCTGTTTATGGTAAACCTACACTGAAACCACGAGAGCTGAGAGGCACTGGGCTCGAGCACAGGGAGGCACCCTATGGAAAGCAGGTGTCTTTTCCATCCTCCCCCTCTCCATCCCTCCCTCGGCGGCACGGGGCCCGTGACAGCGCATGAGTGATGTGCTGGTGGCGACTGCCACCTCGTGGGCGACCAAACCAAAGAGCTGGAGCAGGCTCACAGCCTTCCTAACAGCCACACGATTCTGGGGAAATCCTGAAGAAGTAAACCGCAAAATTAGCCGAAAACTCCAAGGAATTTTTCATCTCATGGAGCAGGAATTTGTCCTCGTCTCAAGGGGATTGATGTCATTAGCCTACATCCTTTTGTCAACAGCCTGCGTGCTGCGGGATGGTTCAGTCTGGAGAAGAGGTTCAGGGGAGACCTTATCACTCTCTCTACAGCTCCCTGGAAGGAGCCTGGGGTAAGGTGGGCTCAGCCTCCGCTCCCCGGTAACAGCAATAGGATGAGAGGTGGTGGCCTCAAGTTGTGGGAGGTTCAGGTTGGACATTAGGAAAAAATCCTTCTCAGAAAGAGTGCTGTCACCATTCCTGGAGGTGTTCAAGAACCGTGGAGATACTGATGGACATGGTTAGTGGGCACGGTGGGGATGGGTTGGGGTTGTACTAGCTCATATCACTGTGCTTTTTCCAATCTTAATGCTTCCTGGCTAGACCTATCTGCCTGATCACAGCCTGCCTTGAGTGCTACCCACTAGCACCAGAAGATGATGAAGGCAGCTGAATTCACTTCTGATTCAACCCATTTTAATTCCTCCTTCTCTTCATCCCTTCAGAAGGTATTGGTCCCATATCACTGCTTCTTCAGGGTGTTGTTGTTTCCAAAAGGTTGCTGTACAGAAAAACCCATTATGTTCTGTAGGCACATTGAAGCTTTCTCAACATTTGAATCGTTCTTCTGTGCACACCAGCTGAAATACATTTTACTGTTCTGTGTGGGGAAAATAAGGCATTGAAAAATTGTAAATGCATGTGAAAAAGGAGCCTTGGAACCCAATCCTCCCTGCAGCTTCTCCACTGGCAGGAAATTTAGCCTGGGAACATACAAAATGTAATGAAGAAATAAAATGCTTTCTGATCATGAGTGGAATATGGTAGCATGACACAGTTAGTTTGGCGCTGCACTTTCATCAGTCAGATGGCAAAGACCTCAGTCTTCACTTAGCCCCAATGCACCCACTGTGTGAAAAGTAAGAGAAGATACACGGGAGGGAGAGGAAGAAGAGGCTGCTCCTGCTCCAGCAGACCTCTATGGATCGTGCTGCACTCACAGAGGTGTCCTGAACAGAGAGCCCCAAAGGAGCCTGAGGAATATGCATAGGATCTTAATGTACCATGACCGGTGCCTACCAGTTCCAGATAAGTTGGATTAATAAACTGCCTTTCATTTGTGACACTTCAGCATGAATTTTACATTAGGCCCAATTCAGTAAAGTTCACAACTGACATGCTTCCCTTTATGACAATCCTTTTCAATTGTTTTTTACACTGGGACGTCATAAAGATGTTTGAGCTGCTTCTGGCAGGGAACTGTCTTACACCTAGAAAAAAAAGAGCTTTTATAACCCACTCGTGCCTATAGCATTATTGAATAAAGTTGGAAGACAAAGCCCCCAGCCTATTTTTACTATTGAGTCAGAAGTTTTTAGCGTTAATGAAAGCAGAGGGGTGCTGACTGTAATGCTGGGCTGATCATGGTGGAAATTTTGAATGCAATGAGGGTTGGGCTCATTAAAAGAGCATGATATGGTAAGACCACCAGACCCTTTTGGAGTTGTTAATGCAAAGTGAGTGGTCACGTCCACCTATTAGAGTTTACATGGTACTCACTACATTTATTAGACTATGAATCTGCTCTTCCTTAATTGACAAGTGGCATGGCTGATCTTCATTCAAACTGTGCAAGTAGGCATAAAAATGGGTGGATGATATGATTACAAGATGTGTTTATCTCTTGATAATGCACACTAATTAGCTACCGCCTCTCTCAGAAACAGCTGCTCAGGTTAGGGACCTTCTGAGGGATGGATCTGAACCTGGTATAGGTCTGGGTGCAGATTGGGTTTGGAATTTTGACTTCAGCCTGACAAAATACATAAAATCAAAGCCAGATGGATGAGTTCCTGTCCTGAAATGCCAGATGACAGCCATCACATAAAACACAGACCTCCAAAACCTGACAGAACTCAGCTAGAGTCATTTCCTGAGCAGTTTCATCCACGAAATGGGAAAAATTACTACCATAATGTTCTTTTTTCTTACCTTTTGTCTTTTGAGCCTATTTAGAAAATATTTACTCCACCATTTACTCTGGGCTGCATGAAAGATAATATAGTGCCACGCTACAATCCCAGATGCACTCTAGCTCCATTGTGTCCCTGAGCATAAGCTCAGGGCAGATTTAAAGTTTGATGTGTGGAAAGGAAACATTTCTTCTAGAGGACATGGATGAAGTGTCCCTATGTTCCTTTCCTTCCTCCATGAAATTCCCAAAGCAGATGGAAATAATGATCTAAAAATGATCTAATCAACTGCTGATGCTGAAACATCTCAGCTTACATACATGGAAGACAACTCAGAAAAGAGTAGGCAGGTCTCATCCAAGCATACTTTGAATGACTGCTCTTGGATGACTGTTTCATAGCTTCAGCTTGATAAATAACAGATTTAAGCCAACGCATAACCAAGAAAGGGCATCAGGGATATCTGTAAGTATTACTTTTATATTTCCTCTTGCAAAGGGTCAAATCTCCCATTTTTCACCAGGGATAGAGCTCCAGTTTCTGCCTTATCCAGCATTCAGCCATGATTTTACAAGTTCAGTGTTAATTCTGTCTTGCTCAAATTGCATGTACGGAACTCTTAGAGGGGAACATTATTATTTGATCTGCTGACAAACTGGGGCTTTTCACAGGACTCAGGGTCGTGGATTGATGCAGACAGCAATCACCAGCCACAGGAAGGGAAAGGACAGACGAACCCAAGAGAGGTTTCTAGGCTCGAGCAGTTATACAAAAACCCAAAATGGCAAACTCTTGTCCCATCAAATTATCCACAAGCCTCTCCATTATGAGTAGCTCCTTCCCTCCCTCCCTCCCCTGGAAACATCAATCTAAGTTTGATGTGCTGTTTCCATAACAACATATAATTAATATAAACCCTCTGCCACTGCCAAGTGCAGGTAGTGCCTGCTGCCAGCATTTAACATGGAATAAAAGCAAAGAGCTCAGGAAGCAAAATGCCTTGCTTCAATCTCAAGTGTGTTTACAACAGCAGCGCGGCGCCTCTGCACTGAGGATGGGAGGAAATGCTCTGGCTTTTAATTACACAAGACATACATAGCAAGTAATTAATACAGAGCAGAGTCTGGAGAAGCTTGAGCTTCCAGCCCTCTGATCATCAGCACAGTGCTGGCTCCTGGGATCATGAGTGGGATGGAACAGCCTGGTGCATGATGCAGCACCCTCTGCATGCAGTGTTTGGGGATTAGGGTACAGCCTTGCCATATGCCTTCCTCAACACCTGGGAGTCAGGCCCCAAATATTTCCGATTAGCATTCTACACAGCAGCACAAGCTCCTCTCCCCCATCCCTGCCTGGCTGCACTCCCCTTTGGGAGCCATTTCAGGATGCACACAGGCTGCAGTTACAGCGAGGCATTAGAAACAAACAGTTCTTATCATTTATATGAACTGGAGATGCGTGGAGTCTTTTCCGATAATAAATTCAGAGCTGCAAACAGATCAAGGATCTGCTGGTGTGGTTTCTAAAGATAACGCAAGCTCCACGGTTTTGCTTATTATGGCAGAGCACCATCCCCCCACAGCTTCCAAGGCATGAAGTCAGGCAAGATGATATGAAGATAAAGAGAAGTCACAGTGCTCCCACTGAGCCCCCAGACCACTCTTCGAATGTCTCTGGTTTATCTACTGTTGTCTCCTACTGTTTGTTTACTATGGAAGTATCTAAGCAGTCATCTGCAGTAAAGATCCCACTCTGATTCTGGGACACCCAGGAAGTATGAGTTGGGTTGAGGTGACAGCAAAATCCAAAATGACAAACTCTGGAAACTGTCATTTCTAGAAGGAAGGAGGGGTTACTTCTAAAAGAAGGTAATGGTTGAACTCTGCTCTAAAGGCTGCCTCAGCTGGTGCCCCTGAAAACCCATCAAAAGACAGAGAGCACTGTCTACCCTGTGTGTATGAGCATGGATTTCCTGTGCTATTCATGTCCCATGGGTTTTCTGATCCCTTTTGGAAAAACAAGACATGCCAGCAGCTGCTGGAGATACCCACTACAATTCACCTCAAATCCAGCACTTGGAGAACCAGGTTTCACCCTGCTTTTCTACATGGTATCTAAGGCACATGCTCTGTGTGTCAGCAGCTGCATTTCATCCTGGGCTTAAAAACAAACTTGTTTATCTGAAAAAAATTTGTTATCCCAGGAGTTCTCCTTTAACCTACCTGTTCAGGCATGTCAGTTATTGGCATCTGAGCAGTTGCCTTTCCTGAAGCTTAATCTTTGTATCTGTACAAAGGAAGCAACGCATCTAGTGAGAAATTTGCAGCAAACAATTTTTGCAGTGAAAATAAATTAAAATGCACACAATGTGCTTTGTTAGGAAGCTTCTACTGAAAAGAAAAAAAAAAAAAGCAAAGGAGAAATTTAAACTTCAGAAAATTTTAAATAACAGAATTTAGAATGAGTCGCTGAAATTTAGCATAAAGTATAAGAAAGGTTTCCTGAATACTGTACTTTATTTTCTCCACAATTTTCCCTGGTGTGAAGAAGACAGAGAAAGAAGAAAAAGGAAATTTTCCCACTCAAACTCAACAATATCTGCTCTCCAGGGGCCCCAGCACTGGTCTGTTTGTTAATCCCTAGTGAAAAGCCACTCTGAAAGCACTTTCAAATCCTCCTATGGGACACAGTAAAAACAAGAGCCAAACAGTAGACCCCAGGGGCTCAGTTCTTTAACTGAAACAACAATCTCAATCTCTATTACTTCAGCTTTATGAAAGCATTAGTATTTACCAGTACATATGACTATTGATTTGGACATGAGGGGTTGTCTAAATTAATGCAGGCAGGCAGGACTGATATGTGGCTGGCAGCTCTGCTTAAGTTTACAGTAAGCACTCCCCAAATCAGTCTAATTAACAGCGACACCAACGAGCACCTGGGCCCTGTGAAGCATTTGGCAGAGATAAGCTTAAAGCCTCCTTTCTCAGCAGAAATACTCAAGGATGTGTCAGTGGTTACTGGTGGGACACCGAGCCTGGAGGAAAATAATTAAAGGAAATCAGTGGGAACAGACTTTGTAAATTCACATACATACCAAATGGTGAAGCTTTCTGCCGGAAGAGCTCAGGAATGAGAGAGTGGTCTGACTGTATGAAAAGATGAAACATCGTATTAATGATCTGAATGTATAATACCACGTTGCACCGAAAGGCAGAAGAGGTGGAGGAATCTCCAGTCCCTCTGCTCCTGCTCAGGCTGGGGCTGTGCTGAGCAGCATATGGGGCACAGTGACGACCTGTGGTCCCTGCCAGCCAAGGTTATTATGTGACTCTACAACTGCATGTTGTTTCTGTGTGCTGCACAAAAGGCAGCAACCACACATCTGCTTGCAATTCTGTTTCTTTTTGTATTATTATTATTATTTTTTTACTATTTCCTAAATTACATATCCTGGCAATGACAAGCAGGTTGTCTTCAGCAGGTGCTAATACAGCTATCCCAATACAGAAGATGAAACTAAAAGGACATTTTTTGTGGGTGATGACTTATAGGAGAAAAAAATAAAAAAAAGCTTCTCATGAAAGAAACAGAGCTCAATTATTGAGTTGCAACATCTGAGAGCATACTTTGTAATGAAGCCTTAAACCTCAGTAAGATTTTTTCCATAGTTCTAATGAAAAACGTGAATGACAGCTGAGAAGACTCAGGCCTGAAGGGAGAGAATGGGGCATGGACATGACTGACTCATTAGGAAGAGAAATATCCAGTTAAAATTAGTGCTTTTCTCTTTAGTGGAAGGAGCTAGGAGCAGGTAACCTTGGTTTTTTTCATCTGTTGCATATTCAAATTGCTGGAAACATCATTTTGCTCAGAGATGGGTATGGATTTCACTAAGGCCACGTCTGGACATGGGAACAGAAATAAAGCTTGGGAGGAAAACAGGAGAAAGGAGACAGAAAAGAGTGGTGACATGAACCACAAATTGTTCAGTTCTAAACCTCATCTGAACTCAGCTGCTCACTTCAGCTCATCACCATAGCTGCTGGAGACCAAGCTGGCCCATGCTCCTTAGCACCGTAAAGCTAAACCACTCAGGCAGATTTGTCTGGATTTTAAAACAGAAAATGTTTTGGCAAAGGCATGGTGATGTTTCAGCTCTATGGGCTCTTCAGTCCTTCCTCTGAGCAGTAGTAACAAGAGAAACTGAATGGGCACTCACCTGAATTTTCTAATGCATGCAGGGCTGCAGGCCACACATCTGCAAGAGCATCATCTAGCCCTGGATGGAAAATGCTACTGGGAAGGGAGTGACTGAGGGATAGTGGGAAGGAAGATCGGTTTGTTTGATTTTGGATCCCTACCTTTGACACCATTTGTACGTGGTTAAAACAGTTGCATTGAGTTTGGATGTTTATTTGATGGTTTTTTGGGTTGTTTTGTTTTGTTTTTCTTTGCATTTTTATGGAAATGTGGTTTTACTTTGCAAAAAAAAAAAAAAAAAAAGAAAAAGAAAAAAAAAAAAAAAAGGAAGAACTGAGGG
>VXAB01006272.1:51595-84830 GCA_013399175.1 Odontophorus gujanensis
ATTTTTTTGAAAAATTGTTTTTTCTTTAAAAAAAAAAAAAAAAAAGAAGAAGAAAAAAAGAAAAAGAAATGGGAGGTCATCTGGGAGCATGCTTGGATGGTTTGTGAAATGTTCACCACTAGAGGACTCCACAGCAATAGTTAATTTCCACCTCTTTTTTTTTTTTTTAATATATATCCCATCTTAATTCTTCCTCAAAAAAGATAAAGCCAGCTCCAGAAGCCCCAGGCACTGAGCCCTGGCCAGCTTTTGTAACAGCCTCCCAGACAAGGCCAGACTGTGGTTGAACAGCTTGCTCTGCTCAACATGGAGAAGAAATAACCTCGTTTTCAAGACAACAATTTGAATGCTACCCTGCAAGGAAATAAGATGCTGAGGAACTCCTGGGCTCACCTCTGCACTTCCTGCACTTGTTCCTACACAGAAGAAAGGGTCTGGGCTGATGGAGAATCCCTCAACTCCCTTTGGCTCCCCCCAGCCACAGAGGGCAGACAAGAAGGCTGTTGTGCTCCCCATTCACATTGCCTCTCTGCCTCTCTCACATGCAAGAGATGGCAGAAAATTGGCCATTGACAGAGGAATTAGGTTATTGGGAATGCTTACTTACAAAATGTTTACTTTTTCCCCCTCTGGAGCAACTCAGAAGGAAGTCTGGATCTAAAACACAGACATGAAAGCTTTCAGGCAGTCAGCCAAGGCCTGCGTCTGCTCTCAAACCGTGAGTGCTGGGAGCTTCACACCGCACAGCGACAGCCCTGCTGGGAGCCCCATGTGCGGATGCACTGGGACCAGCTCTCCGGCCGTCCTTGGAAAGCTGAGACCTTGTGTTCTTCACTGTTTGCCAGACCCTTGAGATTCAACACTCACAGGGCAGCTAAAGCCAAGGCCTCACTGGCAGGCTGGCCTCACTTGGCACAATCTCTCTCTTTGGTCTTGCAAATGCATGGGCAATGAACAGCAGGATGATGGCAGCTCTGACACTTTGGATGCTCCTGCCTTCACCACATGAAAGGAATGCTGTGTTTGCTTGGGCAGCCTCTGAGGGCAGGGCTGCCTGTCCATGGGTAAGCTGCACATGGCTTCCCTGCTGTCCCTGACCTGCAGTGGGTACCCTTCTCCAAAAATCTGCTCCCGGTGCCTGTTCCCAACACACCATGGGGATATACCAGGATGCAATACCCCTTTGAAGCAGAATGGTGCTGAAGGAAGAAATGTTTTAAGATCCTGTAACATTTCTCTGCACTGCTCTTTCAAGTTGCTGAAAGTTGCCTTGGTGCCAAGAAAACTCTTTTCTTACTGCAGCGCTAAATCACTTGTTCCAAAATGCCTTTGATCTCTGGTGATTTTCTGGCAGCAGCTGGAGAGCATTGTTTGAAAACAGCAACAATTGCTGTTCCTGAACATCTTTTAGGTATAAGAGGCATAGATAGAGGCATGGATCCAGCCATGCTCAAATATATACTAGACAACTGGAAGTAGGGCATGAAAGGGGGGGGTCCCTATTAACACTGCCCAGAGGTGCATAGAACATCCCCAAATACCACACTGGCACATGCTGCCAGAACCCCAGCTGCAAGAAAAAGAGGATATTAAAGCAAGAGGAGGTTTAAACACAAAACCTCAGCACAAAGGGGATCCCTGTGGTGCAGGCTGATTTGGCAGCTGGGGTCTTGGTGTAAGCTCCATAACCTCAGGGGAAGAGGAGGAACAGCATCCCACGCTCTGCTTTAAGCCATCCTCACACTGAGAGGTTCATCTAGTTGAGATGAACCAGGCCACGCTTTCCACCTTCCTCTTCTTTTCTTCTTTGGTGTGTGTATGAAGGGATCAATTATCCTAGGCAAAGCACGTATTATCGATCATCCTGACTCTATTATTCCCACTTGTGGTAGCTGCTGTAAAGATTTCGGCTACCCTTTAATCTTACCACACCTCAGAGAGCAGTCAGGGCAGGATCTGATTGCAATGTAATGCTAGAATTGTTTGCTTTGAAATCCAAAACTAAATCACTGACCACTTGCAAATGAAATAAGCCTTTGCCAATTACATTTTCATTCTGAGTGGCTTGGATAGATTTCAGTATGAGGGAATTCTCTGGATTACCCTATCACATTATGCACTTCATCTGGACTTGGTCCAAGGAGGATTTCTGATGTCTTTGTATCTACTTCCTTGTGTTTTTCAGGATCGTGTACACATAGCCATTGTCCTGAGGTTGGGGAATAGTTCCCTCTGAATGCCTAATTAAGCTCTGATTAGCATTTCTTCTAGGAGCAGATGCAGCTTTTCCAGCCCAACAAACAATGCCATCTGTTGTTCTCCGGCTGCAATTTCCATCTGAAAGTCTGCTCTGCTTCTATATTTAATCATGAAGTTTCCTGCTGCCAAAAAAGTAAGGTTGTTCTAATTTACCATTGGGCGGAAAAGGCCGAGGGGGAGGGAGGGAAGATTGGATTTTTATTGTTACTGCAGGGAATGCTGAGCTGGTTCAGTGTGAATGACAGCTCTGCAACCTGCTCTCCCATGCAGGATTAGACCAGGTGTGAAAGCCTCCATCAAGTCTTCCATTGCATCATATCCTTGACCTGAAGGATACTCTGCTGGGTCTCTTCAGTTGGGTTCTCCTACCACCCCTCCCTAAATGTCTGAATTAGAGATGACAGCACAGTCTTAACCTTGTAATGCTGTAATGTGACGGAAAGTACAGCAATAATAGCAGAGTGGCACAATCCCATGCTACTGTAAATGAAGACAAACCCAAATGCAACACTTAGAGTACTGCTTACCTTCAGTGGACATCAAGCACACAGACATCACCAATAAGGCACCCTTTGCCTCCACTGCCAACCCCTAAATGAGGTTCGGGAAAGGGTAGATCCTGGCTCCACCCCTTCCAGCTCCTCAGGTGCACTGCATTCATTGCATGCAGCTGAGCTCCCCTGGCTTGGCCCTGCCTTCCCACCAGGTGCTCCAGCACTGTTTCAGGCCCTGACTTTGCATTTCCACTACATACCTGTAGTACTATGCTCTGAAGACTTTTGGCATTCATAACAGGGTGAAAGTAGTCACAAGCAATCTTGTTCGTGCTCCTAGCCTCCAGGAATTGCTGAATTTCTATGGCCTCTTCAGTCCTTGACCAACCTGCTGTGACTGTCAACAAGGAAGCCAATTGGAGAAGTGATTTTTAGGCATTTATCAACTGCTGTCTGGCTTGAAATCCACTGAACTGATTTCATGCAGACCATCTAGCAGCCATTAGCTGGTTGTGGCATGACTGTAACCAGTGGCCTAGGGAGGAAAGAAATGAAAGTTATTGTTTAACCTCTTGATCAGTTGGATATCATAGAATAGAAATGTTCAATGAAAAATAGAAAATGGTGCAGTATGATTTGCTGGCAAGATTTTACCTTTCCTGCTTCTTCTAAGAACATCACCTACTTAGTCAGCTCCCTCAGAGACTGGATCTATGATATAAATAAATAAAAGCAGCTAGGGAATGTGGAGCAGAGTAAACCTTTGGGCTGTCTACTTCAGGAAAGTGATGATTTAATGGGAACAGAGCAATTAGGGCTGATGTCTATAACAGGTCAGATTAAATACTTAATTTTGCAAAGGTTTAAATGCTCCATCAGTGATTAATGTTACACTAAACAAATACAGCCACAGGGTAAATGCTATTTATTTAAAACTTTGGGGTTTTTCATGTGTGTGGTTCTTTTTTCCCCCAAATTTTAAATTTAACCCTTACTCCCTTTGATAGGATGAGTTATCCAATTCATTTTCAAAACACCAACTAGTTGCAGAGCACTGTCCCTCAGCACTGCCTATGCATTATGTTCATCAAGCCAAAGGCCAGTGTAGGGCATGATTTGTTTAACAGTGCAAGAGAATTTCCTCAATACACTGAAACCATAACCACAGCACTAGTCCCTGAAATACCCTGAGGGACATTGGAGGCCAGTATCGTATGTAAGGAGCTGGTATTAACATTCATTCTAAATTAAGCTTCTTTTCCCTACACACGCTTAGATCTTAAATCCTCTTTAACAAGAGGTTTAAAAACGTTTTAAACTATCTGCCCAGGGTTTTGTTTTTTTTTCTTTCACTATAAAGCATTCCCATTACGCTCCCTTCTCAGATAGCTCAGCCTATCCCTCTCGGCCCTGCCATGTGCCCACAACTGCAGGATCTGCTGACCACCTTTCTGCTCACCCAGCAGGGGCATGACTCGTCCACAGTGTGCAAGCGGGTGGAACTTGGCCAGGCTGCTCTATTTAGAATTACAATTCCAGGGCTGATGATTACATTGGCAGGAGTCAGGAGCGACTGCACTGAGATCAAAAGCTTGATGTTGATTTCTAGCACAGCTAGATAGCTGGTGGCCAGGAGATCAGCATTAGGATGCCTTGGGAGCATCTCCTCACACATCTTTGCAGAGAGCTCTGTGTGCTTTGCAGGTCCCTGGGACCGACAGGTCCAGAAAGAGGGCTGGATTCACCCACACAACTCACTAGGACAGGACTGTGCTTTTGTAGTGGCTCCCTTAAAACCCTTCAGAATTAAGATAGGACCTTACCTTGCTCCAGAACTGGAGCAGCTGGGTGGAACTCAGCAGCAAAAGGGGGAAAAAAAAAACAACACAGTTTTGCCTTTTGTGTTGCTGCTAAGTAACAGTTGCACTCAGGATGCCACCACACCTACCTTGCACACAAATCCCAGCTGTCTTCCTCAGCAGCTCATTACAGTCATTAACAAGTCCCGAAGCAATGTGCAAGCCCTTCAGGAGAAGCCGTGCTGGGAACTGGGAAAGCAGCAGCCCTAAGAGTTAAGCTGCAATGACCTGCAGCAGACCAAAAAGACAGGAATATGAAACAGCCCCATGTTTCAGCATACTTTGCTATTTACTATCCACAGCCCCTGCCAGCTGTAGCAGGGAAGGGAAGAAAAGCTGTATTGTGTACTCATTGGAACTTTGGCTGTGATCAACCAGTGGCAGCCACAGGATGTCCACTCCCACACCCAGCTGATGCTACAAAGGCAGGGCAGGCACGGTGAGGCTGGAAGAGCTGTCCTCCACGAGCTAAAAACGAGCAGCTCGAGGCAGGCCCTCAGCAGCACACCTGCAAGCAGGCAATGGGCCGCATCCTTCCATCCTGCAGTGACCTGCTGGCCGCGGGGCTGAACAGCACGCGGGGTCCGGAGCTTGGGGTGCCCGGCACCGAGGCCGCCTTAGGGACACGGGCCCAGCGTAGCCCTGAGTCACAGGGTAAAGGCCAGGACCAGATAGGGAACATGCTCCCGCCTTCTCCGGTCGGGCTTTAGGACCTCTAGGGCCCCCGTAGCCCCGCCCCCCTCCTCTCCCATTGGTCGCGCCGCTCCTCTCGTCCCGCCCCCAACATGCGCCTCTCCGCGGGGGGTGTGAGGGGAGGGGCGGCCTCCTCCTTACGTCATGAGCAGCGCGCTCGCTGATTGGCCGCGGGCTCCGCGGGCGGCCCCGCCCCCTGCCCCACGCGAGACAGCAGCCAGCCGCCGCTTACATTGTGCCCAGGGCGCGCGCGGGGCCGGGCCGGGCTGTGCGGGGGGGCGGGGGGGCAGCGCAGCGCGCGTGGGCCGGGGACGGCTGTGGCGGCACTGCAGAGGCTTTCGGGACATCGGCAGGTTGCGGAGAGAGGCGGTGAGTGATCTCAGCTTTCCCTGAGCCGATCGGGTGCGGAAGGGGCACGGGTGGAAGGCGGCGAAGGGACCGCGCAGCGCTCCCACGGCTGAAACCGCGTGGAGCGGTCGCTGCTGTAAGTGGAGCGGTGGCAGCGGTGTGATGGTGCAGCGCCGGGGAAGCGAAGCTCCCGTTCCTTTCTGCGTTGGTTTTCCCTATGCGTGGGGCTGCTGTCCGGAGTCCTGCCCCGTCCTGAGCGTGAACGCTCCCACGCTGCGGTCGGGACGGGTCCGGGAAGGCGACCTTTAACCACCACCGGCCTCTGCTTACCGGCTTCGTATCCCTGCGGTGCGCATCAGTGCCCCCATCACTCGTGCCTGGGAGCACTGCGTGTCCCGTAAGCGCTCCGTGCTCGAGGACCATTACACTTTGCAAAGAGTTTCGTACGAGAGCCTGCCAGACTGCGGTGACGCTGTGCTCTCTCTGCTTTGCTCGTGTTGTGTGCACGGGACAGCCTGCCGTGCTGCATTCTGATCGGGGATGTGCAAGCCGAGTACACAATTTAATGCTGTGTTAGCACGGAAACGAACGCACCAGAGGTGAGAAGACCAAACAGCACAGCGAGTGAACAGGCCAGGCAAGAGCTCAAACCCTGTGCTGGCAGCAGGAGGGCAGAACTGTTTGGGGGAAGGATGAGAGGTCCCTCCGACCAGGGGAGCAGTGCTGGGCGTGGGCACAGGATGGAGGGTGGGAGATGTGGGCATGCCCTCTGCACTCAGCAGCTCCAGCGGTTGTTCTGGCATTAATTTGACACACACCACATCTCATCCTACAAACCCTTCCTGGGAAGTGGCATGTGGTTCCACTTGTCTCTATTTGAAGCTCCCTGTGCAGCACATTTGCAAGTTGGCTTGCTTGAAAAGGACTTTGTCCCGTTCGGATGGGGTTGGGGTGGATACCGTGATCCAGTTGATTGTTTCCATTTCAGAGCCTTTTTGAGTATAATTTGGGAGATGGGGCTGAAAGCTTGCTTGCTTCTTCTGCAGCCCTGCATTCATTTTGCAAAGCAACTGTGATTGATCTAGCAGAAGGGAATTCATTCACCAGTGGAGCTGGAGGGCAGGCGGGGAGGACAGAACCACACAGCAGCCTCTGAAATGAATCACGGGGTCTGAAAAGATCCACTGGGGTTAAGGCGAAGCCATGAAAAGCCATTGTCTGGAGCCTGAACCGTGGCCAAAAGCATTATTTATCCTGATTTGGTTAGTGGTTGTAGGAGGGTGTGGTATTCCCAGGGACTGCAAAGCCAGCGAGCTTAGTGGTGAGTGTGAACTTGGTGTGATTGCCTCACAGGTACCTTCAGAACCTGTATGGAGTAACTCAGTTGCAGAGCAGCAAATCCAGCACCTGACTTGCAAACAGAACTGCATCTCTTGCGTGCAGGGCAAGTTTCCTACAGGCATTGTTATGTTGGTTGGAACATGGTCCCCCGCGGCTCAGGTTAGTTTGTGTCACAGATCTGGGTCACTGCTGCCCCTTTTAGCAGTGCTTTTGCAGGACAGAACAAGAGCAAATTGGTTCAGCTTGGAAGTACTGCATTGGGTTTTTATGGTAAGTGTCATTCACGTGGTGGCTTTGGGCTCAGAGTGGAGCAGGGATATAAAGTGGGGGATACTGGGAAGTGTGGGATAGGGGGCAGTGATGGACAGCCTGTTTCTGCATCCTGATGTGCTTTAGTGAGCATGTTGAGATATGCGCCCGGACCTTCTCCAGACAATCTGATCTCCTGGAGCCTACAGAACTGGCCTTGGAAAACCTCCCAGTTTCTGTCTGAGCCAACAGAAGGAGCTTTTCACATGGTCTCTCTGTTTTCTGTCCAGGATGTACAGCCAGAGGAGAAAGTGAGAAAATGAGAAGAAATGATAAGGAGGCCTTCCACCCCCAAAGGCTGGGATGGGACCCCAAATCCTGCCTTTGGGGGCTGGGGTTAACCGTCTTCCCTTGCTTCTCAGGTATGACGAAATGACAGGAGCTGGTCAGGAAGGCTGAATGCAGCTTTCTCCCAGCAATACCCCTGATTCACAGCATGGTTATGTTGCCCAAATTCCAAGGTGAAAAATCACGGTTGCATATTTGCTGAGTTAGTCATCCTGCAGAGAAGAACAAATGGGACTGACACCGAGCTCAGAGGCGTTGCTGGAGGTGAAGCTCCCCTGTCAGGGAGCAGAGCTGGGTGAGGACAGGGCAGGGGACACGTCCTGGAGGTGCCACGCAGGTCCCTGGCTGTCCCTGCCTGGCTGCAGCCCGGGCTCTGTGCCCAACAAGTGCAGTGTTATGCTGTGATGCCCGCTGCTATTTTTATTTCTTTCATCACAAGCACTCTTTGCAGTAGGATGTTATTAGTACCGAGCATTTCCAGCAGCTCTGAGCTGTACACCTGCTAGTCCACTGTGTTCTAGAGGGACATGAAACACACCTGAAAAACCCCTTCAGATTTGTTCCTTCCCCTTTTCTCGCTGTCTGCCTCCTTCCCCTCGTGTCTTTTCCTGTTTTCTGTGTGGTTTTTTCTTCTGCTTTTGAAGCTCAAGCAGTGCCCATGAGTAGGTGATGAAAGCCTTCGTGTGCTGGAGTCCTCTTCTTCTCAAACCTTTTTGACAAACCTTCACCAATTGTTTTGCAATTCAGCAATTGCTTTGCTTGCTTCGGAAACAGGGCTGCATCCGGGCTGTGTGTCAGTGCATTGCCACACTTCTCTTTGTCCTGAGCAGCTCTGCAAGGAGCTCTCTTCCCCATGAAGATGAAACGGTGACTTCATGTTTCTGCATTGCAGCTCTTCAAATAAGAAAAAAAGGGAATCAGCTGTCCTACAGCAGTAACTGTGTCCTGGGGTGGTGTTGCTGGCCGAGGCACCAGGCACTGCAGTTCATGAAAGCATTGGAAAGGCACAGATGTTCAGGACTAATAAGTAGAGAGAGCATTTATTCTAGGAAGAAACTGAGCTTTCTCTGAATTCGAGGTGGCATTTCACCCCAAAGGGTGGATGTTGTGAAATCAGGGAGGGAAAGATGAGTCTTACACTTGCTCCCCAGCAAAATCAGGCGCTGCTGGCTGCTCAGGGCTGCCCTGCTCTGTTGTGTTGTGTTGTGTCCCAGCCTGGTGCACACAGGTGGACAGCTCCTGCCCACTGCACTTTTAATTCTGGCTATCTACCTGCAACTATGTGGCAAGAAAAGGAAAGCAACCAAACCGGGCTGGAGTAAATCAAGGAGGGAAATGATGAAAGCTCTTCTGGGCCTGAAGCCTTTGATCTTACCATCACAGTTAGCATTTAAATCCTCCTGACGGCCCCTAGTGTGCAGCACACAGCCCGTGCTAAATCACAGTGCTCCCGGGACAGAGGAGGCAGCTCCCCAGCCTCCTTCCAGGTCTGAACAGAGCCAGCACGGCTCCCTACTGCTTGTTTATTTACTTATTTACCACTTTAAAAAGCTCATGGTTGAGCAGGGCAGAAAGAAATGCGTTCTGCTTGCCGCTTCTCTGAAAGTCTGATTGGCAAACACAAAGCCCTGGCTTTGGTTCCTGGGATTTGGGCTCTTTGTCAGTGTGCAGCCAACCTTTACGGTCTGGGGACTGTCGTTTTCCAAGAAGAAATGATTCTTGAACCCCCAGAGTCTCGCTGGGGAATACTTTGTTTGCTCCCCAGATATTGTCCTCTTAAAAGGAGACAGCACCGTGACTGTGTGAGCCGGGATGGGATGCAGCCCCCTGGATGGTAGCAGCACACCAGCACAGTCAGATGGGGAAACCCAGGTCAGCTCACAGGGTGCAGACAGCGTGCCCAAACCAGCTGGGGATTCCATGCCTATAGGGAATGAAAGTGGAGATTTGTGGATGTTCTGCTGGTTTAAGATGGATGGGGGAACCCCAAGCCTTGCTAAATATAGTTTATATCTAACTGAGCTTCAGGGCTGTCCTCTCATATGCAGGTCTTTTGTGATGGGAAACCTGAGGTTGAAGCAGCTTCAAAGTACTCCATTTCTAAGGGTTGCCTGGATTTTTCAAGACGTGTTTTGTTTTCTTGCCTCGTTCTCTTTGCCAGCTTTGTTCTGTCCACAGGTGTTTTCTTCACGAGCTGGGATCAGAGGGGTGTTTTCTCTCCGACCTAACTCCTGATCTCTTTTTGGATTTCTGTCTTCCTTTCACAGGAGCAGTTTCTAAACCACCCTTATCTTGCTCCACTGGAAAAAATCCTGGCTTTCCTATATCTGCTGTACAAAAGCTGCAGACAGCCAGGGGAACATTACAACCGGCAGGCAGCCCTGGATAGCTGTCAAAAAGCTGCTGCTCCTCTGCTCTCATCCATATGGGAGAAGGGTTATCATCTGCCTGTGCGTGCAATTAGATCCTCTAAAAGACTTTGTAGCAGATATTTATTTTTTTTTAATATCCATCTTTCAAAGGAGAAAAAAAATAACAATAATGGAGAAAGCCAAGAAGCAGTTTGTTCAGGTCATGGCTTCTGCTGTTCAGGTTGGCATGTCTGGTGTAGTGCTCTCATCCTGCGTGATGGAGGATGCAGCTGTGAGCTCTGATAACCCTGTGAGTGCTCGCAGAGCAGGTGGGAGCACGGAAAGAGGCACTGACAGGTTCCTTTGTGTGAACTGTTCCTCCTTCTGAGCTGTTCTGGTTTTTCTCTTTAGCTCTGTAGCCTGGCGAGGGGATATAAGGAATGTGTGTGGGGAGGGGGGGGGAGAGGAATTCTTCTCCTCTGCAGTTCAGCATTATTGAAACGGAAGCGTAAGTTTGTGCAGATGAAAAACACAGAAAGTCCTTGTAGCTGCAGGTTTCCGAGGTTCACAAGGCCGCTGGGTTTTGGTAGAAACCCATCAGATGAAATGTCTGCTCCCTGCAGTTTCAGTTCATCTGATCTGTGTGGGATGATGCCAGATTCTCTGTGGGCTGCGAGAAGCACCAGGCTGTATTTGCAAAGGGAAGAAATAGTGACAGCCACTTCTCTGCCTGTCCCCAGCTGCAGTAGGATTCAAGAAGCAGGTGGATTGCTCTGTTTGCCCTCAAAGCAATCCGCTTGGATACTGCTGAACAAAAGAGAAGCAATCCTTGCTGTTGAGATGGGTGAAAACCAAAGTTCAGAGGCTGTCAGCGTTCCGTGTGTCGGTCTTTCTAGCTTGGGTGACCTGTGACCAGTGACAGCAGTGCCAGGGCAGGCCACAGCCCCTCCAGCTTTCAGACACGGCTGTACTGGGAACCAGTTGACACCTGCACTGGGAACCAGCAGTATGAAGAGCAGTTCCAGTACAGGCTGGCTTGCATTCCACCAACTGTACCCCAAGTGCTGTTCAGTACCCATAGCATAGAAATATAGTTGGGTTCCCCTGGGCATGATGCTAAATGTTAGATGCTTGAAGGTTGTGTTTTGTTTTTGTTTTTAGTACGTAATCACAGCTTTTATATAGACATTTCTTATTTCTAAACAACCTGTTCCTTCCATTCTGAGTAGCTGCTCTTCTAATCTTAGCGTCAGAATAAGTGGTGCTGCCCTCCTGTAATCTTTTTGTTTGTTTCTATGGCTGCCCTATATAAACAGCTTGATTTCTTGTGAATAAGCAAATCAAAGGTTAACATTGGGTATGTGACCTGAGCTGTGAGCAAAGGAAGCACTGGCTATGGCAGGGTGGTTTCTGAGGTTGTAGGAGTAGGAATCTAAATCAATAGCTTTTAGCAGCCTCATAAATGTTTCATTTGTTTTCCTCAGTCCAGCGTTATGGAGCTTTGATACTGGAATAAATATAAGCTCTTAAATTAGTGTTGTCCCTGAGCTGGCTGTGGATGGTAGAAACCATTTCCTCCTAATGCATTTGGATCAGCAATGGCATTTTCCCTCCCGTTGTGGAGCCCTGATTGCACACCGCCTCCCATCACAAATGAAACGAGCTTGGCAGCCTCAGCACAGGCTGCAGGATTGCTGGTGAGGAACGTGCAGAAGCCTGGAGAGACCTTTTCCCTGCACTGTTACACAGCCCCGAGGAATGAGCGATGTCTCGGGAGCACCAACCTCAATAATTCACGGCGGTTGGGGGGAAGGAGAGACATCTTTGCAAATATTTGTCCAATATGGGCTCTTTGGAGGCTCTGGAAAACTGAGGGGGGGTAGGAACATGTGAGCAGAGCATGATTCAGGCTGCTTATCTGGCCATCAGCCTCTGCTTGAGGTCATTGGGCTGCGGAGCGTGGGAGGGCTGTGCTGCTCCGGGTCTCGGCGAGGTCAGTGAGCCAGAGCTCAGCATGGGGCTGGGGATCAGTCCTGCTTTGCCCTTATCCCCTGCACTGCCAGATGCCCTCTGCTGAGTGCCTGGGCTCATTTCTCACAAAAGGGAATTAAAGGGGTGGCATTGGGTTGGCAGGTGATGTGAAAAATCTAACTCCTCAGTTATATCTCGGGGTTGGTTTTCCTTCAAGGCTCATTTCTCAAACCTTGGGACAGTCATAGATAAAGCCAATAGCAGTTGCATTTCCTAAACCTGCAATAATCTCCATGAGAAACTTGATTTCTGCTGAGCCCAGAGCAGACCAGTACCCTTTATCCTGGATGAAATGCTCTCTTAATGCTGTTTTCTAAGGAAAAATAACTCTTCTGCGGTTTGCCAATACCCTCTAGAGACACTGAGACAATTTACCACCAAGTTTGGGTTTTGATTGCCTCATGTTGTTGCTCCATTGCTGAAACCAAAGGGCAGAGTTTCCTCCCCTCTCTTCCTCCCTGCTGGTCACCTTTCAGGAGGACGCGTGAGTGCTGCCAGTCAGGGTGCAGGAGCACCCGCATTGCTGGGGCTTCAGGTTTGGGGTCCACTGACAGCGTGTCAGGGTTGGACAGCAAACGTTCTGGTGCTGGCTCAGTGCCTCGCGTCGATAAGAACGAGAGAATAATCGGTTTTCTGCTTGTTTCTCTGCAGCCCATAGATCTGTCACCATGTCAGTCAGCGTCCATGAGAACCGCAAATCCCGGACGAGCACGGGCTCCATGAACATCCTGCTTTTCCACAAAGCTTCCCACCCAGACTGCGTCTTGTCCCACCTGAACACCCTCCGGAAGCACTGCATGTTCACCGACGTCACCCTTTGGGCAGGAAACAGGTCGTTCCCATGTCACCGCGCAGTGCTGGCTGCCTCCAGCAGGTACTTCGAAGCCATGTTTAGCAACGGCCTCCGGGAGAGCTTGGATGACGAGGTGAATTTCCACGACAGCCTCCATCCAGAGGTGCTGGAGCTGCTGCTGGACTTTGCTTATTCCTCTCGGATCATCATCAATGAGGAAAATGCGGAGTCCCTCCTGGAGGCGGGAGACATGTTGCAGTTCCACGATGTCCGAGACGCGGCAGCCGAGTTCCTGGAGAAGAACCTGTACCCTTCCAACTGCCTGGGCATGATGCTGCTCTCGGACGCCCATCAGTGCCGGCGGCTCTACGAGCTGTCCTGGAGGATGTGCCTGGTCAACTTTGAGACCGTTCACAAGAGTGAAGACTTCAACAACCTTTCCAAGGACACTCTGTTGGACCTAATCTCCAGTGACGAGTTGGAGATTGAGGATGAGGAAAAGGTCTTTAAGGCCGTCCTTCAGTGGGTGAAGTATGATTTGGATGAGCGGAAGGCCTATCTGCCAGAGCTCCTGAGGAATGTCCGCTTGGCTTTGCTTCCTTCTGAATGCCTCAAGGAAGCCTTGGCTTGTGAGGACCTGATCATGGTGGATGAAAGGAACAAGCTTGTCCTGGATGAAGCCATTCAGTGCAAGAAGAAGATCCTCCAAAATGACGGGATTGTCACCAGTCCCTGTGCCAGGCCTCGCAAAGCTGGCCACGCCTTGCTCATCCTGGGAGGACAGACCTTCATGTGTGACAAGATCTACCAAGTGGATCAAAAAGCGAAGGAAATTATCCCCAAAGCAGACCTGCCGAGCCCACGGAAAGAGTTCAGTGCCTGTGCCATTGGCTGCAAAGTGTACATCACTGGTGGCAGGGGCTCTGAGAATGGAGTCTCCAAAGATGTGTGGGTTTATGACACTGTTCACGAGGAATGGTCAAAAGCTGCCCCCATGTTGATAGCACGGTTTGGGCATGGCTCCGCCGAGCTGGAGAACTGCCTGTACGTGGTTGGTGGACACACTGCCGTGGCTGGAGTCTTTCCTGCATCCCCTTCTGTTTCCTTGAAGCAAGTGGAGAAGTACGATCCTGCATCCAACAAATGGATGATGGTGGCTCCTTTGAGAGATGGTGTGAGCAATGCTGCGGTGGTCAGCGCCAGGCTCAAACTTTTTGTCTTCGGTGGAACCAGCATCCACCGGGACATGGTGTCCAAAGTGCAGTGCTACGATCCGGTGGAGAATCGGTGGACGATCAAAGCGGAATGCCCACAGCCCTGGCGCTACACTGCAGCCGCAGTCCTGGGCAGCCAGATTTTCATCATGGGGGGAGACACGGAGTTCACAGCGGCATCTGCCTATCGCTTTGACTGCGAGACGGACCAGTGGACGCGCATCGGGGACATGACAGCCAAGCGCATGTCGTGCCATGCTTTGGCCTCGGGAAATAAACTCTATGTGGTGGGTGGTTACTTTGGGACTCAGAGGTGCAAAACGCTGGACTGCTACGACCCTATGTCAGACACGTGGAACTGTATCACGACGGTGCCTTATTCACTCATCCCCACAGCTTTTGTCAGCACCTGGAAGCACTTGCCGTCATGAGAGGCGGGGCTCGAGGGCTTGTTTTCAGGAGCTCAGTAAGGTAGGGGTGCCCTCTAAAATTACAACTTACTGTTTCGCCTCAAATGCATCTCCACACACCTCGCTGAAACCACAGGCTGCAGTATGCTCCCTTTCTATGAGAAAGCTGCGTTTAAAGGTGGGAGGGACAGAGCACCAGAAGAGAATAGTCGATTCTGTGATGCTGGAGGTCTTGCTAGCTCTGTGTTCAGGATGGTCCCCTCTGCATCTTACGAGATGCATCCTCACTGATGATTGTGAGGAGGCTGCAGCCCTTCTGCATTCATTCTGAGCTACCTGGGTGTGCCAGCATCACCCATCAGAGTGTGGGTGGGGAGGGAGGGCAGAGCCCACAGGTGCTTTCATGGATGCGACGATGGAATACACCCTCTCTCCATTTTGTGTAAGAGATTGCGGTATCTACGAGTAAAAGCACTTAAATTTGAGAGTGAGGAGATAGTACAGCAACTGGAAAACATCTCAGTAGTTTGATATTTTTGCTGGTTATCTGGGTGGTCGCTTTGGAGCTGATGAAGATGCAGGCAAGTGACCCTTAGGATGCTGGGGAATCTTGCATCTCTTTTTAAGTTCTCTATTTTCATTTCAGTGGGCAGCAGAAGCTGAGAAGCTATGGTGTATTTGATGGTTCTGGTGTTTATTTAACATCCAAACTGTTGCTTGTTATATCAGTACTTCTGAGACTTCTGTGTGAGACCTGAGTGGGAGGGAAAGGGGTTTTGTAACCATAAGAAAAAAGTGTTTATTGGTGTTTAGGGGTGTATGGGAATGAGAAGATCAGTGTCCTGTATAATTCTGATGCTCTTGTTCTCACGTGCTCAGGAAAGGTACTATTCCAGCACTACAGGAAGAGGGCAGTTTGTTCCTCTTTTCCTCCCCAGTGGGATGTTTTGTTGCCATTCTGGTTACCAGTTTTGTCCCACTGAGCTTTGCACATTTTCACCAATCCATACCAATCAGAGATAGATGGCCAGGAGTGGGTCAGAGTATCTTACTTTGCATTGTAAAAACAAACGCCAACCGAGGGCAAAGTTATCTTCTCAGGAAGTCTGTAACACCTCTGCTAGTTCTGCCCGCAGGTTCTTGGGTGCCAGCAGTGAGTGCAGACCTACTGTGGTGGTTGGAGGTTGCCTCCCAGTGAGCTGCAGGAGCTGGGAAACCCTTGCCCATGGGGCAGGATCAGAAGGCCTCAATTAATGTTTTCCTTGGAAAGTGAGACTGTGGGGAGGGGAATTCTACCATATCTTCATCAAAATCCACTCAGTGATACAGGGAAGAAAGAATGCTGCCCAAAGCCTCTGACACCCAGCAGGTGAAGTTCCCAAAGTTTCCCAGTGATCTCTCTGATGGCAGCTGAGAAGCCATGGGGAGCTCCTGGCACCTCCAGCAGGTTTTTGCCCAACATAACCACCTGTTTGTCTCTGGTGGAAAAAGCACGCAGGGTGTTATTTATAACGGGCTTTGATTTGCAGAATGCCTGGCTTCGGCGTGGGCTGCACCACAGTGAGGGCATGGCGACAGTGGAAAGGACTAAAATGAGATTTCCAAGAGCTTTCCCAGCACTAGGAGATAATGGCCTTTCCAAATTCTCGTCCTCAGGCGTTGCCTAGCATCTGTCACAGTGGCTCTGTAATCTAATTAACTGCCGCTCAGCTATTAAATATCGCAGCAAAGAGTGTGAGGACTCCATCATTTTCGGTGTGGGTCAGGGGGGCCCCCCTGTAAGAGCTGCCTTGGAGCCTAAAATTCATTTCCTTTGGTAGCAGATGTGTCTGAATATTAAAGCTCAACACCAGCCCCACTGCTTGGAGTGAGAATGGGGAACAGCTTGAGGTGAGAAGTTGATTCTTCAGCCACTGGATAAAAAACAGTTCCCCAAAACACAGAGCTTGTACTTTCTTCTCCTACATTTTTCCTCTGTGCTCTGTTTGGATTGTTCTGGCCTTATGAAGATCTTCGCAGGGGAAAGATAGTATTTTTTACTGACTGCTGGAGCCTGGCACAAGCACAAGAGGAGAAGGAACTGCCACATACCAGCCTACAAGAAAAGCTGGTGAAAAGTCAGCGTGTAAGGGTTTTCTATGCTTTTTTGGCTTCATTTCCAGTTTTCCATTAAAAGAAGTACTTAAAATATACACAGGTTTTTGCCAGAGAGAACATCTCTTTGTTTTATTTTTCTAGAAGGTTTTTGTATGTGTGTGTGTTTGTTGTTCAATAGTTTAATGTCCTAGCCTCAGCCACTGACATCCCCTTATGTAAAGCACCAGGGCTGCCCAGTGAACACCGGGTCCAAATGTTTCTGATGTGCACTTGCAGTCTGTGCCTTACCTGTGACATCTCCTACTGTTGTCTTAGCTGGCTGCTGTACCTGTGTCAAAACTGGGCTCAGGACGTGGGATAACTGGCTGTAGGGTCCTGTGGCTACTCCATCATCCTACAGAGGTCCGGCCAAGGGGGCTGATGGCTCGCAGCTCCCACGATGGGAGAGTCTCTGCTGCACCACCTGCTTTTGTTCCCTATGGGATTCTCTTTTGGGAAGGAGTACCCAGAAGGCAGGTGGGCACTTTCCCTAAGTGTTCCTCCAGGTGCTGGTGCACTTTGTGAGCAGTCAGCCACTGCTAATCCAGAGGGGAATGTGCCTCAGCTGGGGAAGGCATAAAGCAGCTCAGCTGGAAGCGTGTCCCTTGAGGCTCAGCCTCCAAACCTCCTGGAGCCAAGGGCAGCCTCGTGCTGGTGCACCTTTGGGCAGAGCTCCCAGTGTCCCTGCCAAGCATGCAGCATGACATCAACACGGTGCTTGCTGCCAGCTGTAATTCCAGGGATCGAGCATGATTAGCGGCATAAAATGTGAAAGCCTGGCTTCCTCCCACGTGTGGCTGCAGAGCTGGTGAGGGTGACTGCGGTGATGGTGTGAGATGGAGGAGCTGCACTGGTGCTGATGGGACCTGCGCAGATGTGTCCACTAATTGCAGACATCACCTGGCCTCTGGAGGCAGGAAGCTTGAGTAGAGGGCGTTACATTCAGGCTGAGCTGAGGGGAGGGCTGGCCCAGCCAGCTTCAGTGTTCCCACAGGAATTATGGCACGATGAGGCAAATGATTGCAAATGGGAAATACAATACTGAGCACTCTGCTAATAATGGCTCTCTGTGTTTACAAACACAAGCAAAGCTGGGCCAGGAGCTTGGGGTGTGATGCTGGGTGGTGTAGTGATGTTCTAAATGAACAGCTGTGACAGCTGATGGGGACAGCACTGCACCTCCCAGGAGGTGATCTGGGGCAATACCAGGAGCAGGTTCTGCAAGCTTAGTGTCTCCAGATTAGATGTGGTTTCTACAAACTGTCTGTCCTGTGTGACAGCCTCATTTCCTTGGGATGAGGTCACTGATGGGCTGGGGACTGGCTCCCAGGTGCTAAATCCCAAGTCCCACCCTAAAACCAGGAGCCGACACTGTGCTCCTGTATAGGTGACATGGTGACACCAGTCCCCAACACCTCCTGCCTGCCCTGGCTGAAGCAGCGTCATTGAATGAGTGCTGGTTTTGTTCTGGCAATGAGAAGCTGAATTTTGGTCCCAAAGTGCCTGTGAGGATTGCAGCAACCTGCCAGGCCCAGCACTACATTCTGGTACTGCCAGGCTGCGGTCACAATAAACATCGGATCTGTTCAATGATTCTTTTCCTGATTATTTAATTACAGTGGAGATAACAAGGCTTTTATGAGCACGGGCTTGGCCTTCCTTCCGCACGGAGCTGGGTCAGCTCACACCATGCAAGAAGCTGCAGCTTTTTGCTGCCATGCTTGCAGCTGGCCACCTTGCCTTGCTAAGCCATGGAGGCCTGCAGGAGCATTCAGGACAGCCCAAAAGCCTGAAGATAGTCTCCCTGCTCCTAACCTGTTTGCTGCTGAATTGGATGCTAGAAACCTGTTACAACCTTGCTGTTATTGCCCAAACAAAGTCACAGCTGGTTTCTGTCAGTGGCTTCTAGGGAATGGCGTTTGCATGCATGTAACAGCGAGGCAGGCTGAGCAGGGAGGGCAGTTCTGCTGCTGTTTGTCTCTGGAGCCAGTTTATCAGGCAGCGTTGGAAGGGAGTGGCTGGCCTCGGGAGGAAAGTCAATGAAAATCAGGCTTTTCCAAACCTGGGCAAATGGAAACATGTGCAGTGTGCGCTTGGCCTCAGACTGTGGTAATCAGCTCCTTGGAAATCACAGTCATACGGATGGTTTTGGAGGAGCTATAAGATTGCTGTTGGCAATGCCTGTGGAAGCATTTTTTGTAGGGAAAAGGGGCTGGGTGTCAGGGGACCCCAGTAGCTGCCAACACGCAAAACCTGTTCTGTGCATGGCAGCAGCTCTGCTCCCAACACAGCAGTTAACTCCTTTTTTTCTTTCCCTCCTCAGATGCCGGCATCACATCCACGTCCCCTGCCTTGCTGCTGGAGCTGACGCAGCCACCGAGTCCCCTCCCGTTCCCCACACAGGGTGCCGGGGAGCCTCTGGCATCCCTTCCAGCACCACGGGGGCACAAAGGACCACCTGGCTGGTGGATACTGGTGGATACTGGTGGATTCTGGTGGCCCGATGTGAGCAAGAAGATGGAGGATGTAAACCAGGCTGCGTCCCCCAGAGTTACTTCACAGGAAGGGGGGAGGGGAACGGGGTTAAGAGATTTTAATATTTTTTTTATAGCAGTGAGCTTGCCATTGGCGATACCTGCTGTCTGGGTGACGTGGAAGCATTTTTATAGGGAAAAGGGGCTGGGGAAATGGGGGAAAGGGAAAGGCTGAGCCCAGCACTCAGCACCTGGCCCTCCAGCCGCATTGCGGAGACTGCAGCTGCCGAAATATTGAAGCGTGGGAGCTATGCACAGCTGCCAGCAGCACCCAGCACCTCAGTGGGATGGGGCAGGTGCCTTTGGTTTCGCACTGTGGATCTTTTTTGGTGTTTTCCCTCCTTCCCGGTGCTGGGCCCGAGGCCAGGCTGCTCCCCGCACACATCTGCCAGGCTGCACGCTGCCAAAACGCCAGCACCGCGGCGAGATGCTTCGCCAGATAAAAAACTGCTGCCTGCACGGAGCAGGGCCTCTGCTTCCCCTCCGTGTGCTCTCCCAGCAGTGTGTGGGTGAGGGTGTAATTAGCAAACGAGCAGGAACATAGGCCTCGCCGCGCGGCGGGGCCTAGCCGGGCCTGCGGAGCAAGCAAGGCCTCTCGCCTCCTTTCCCGCAAAGCGAGGCCGAAGGGAAGAGGCAGCACAGGGCTGGCACGAGGTTGGGCCTCCGTGCCCCACGTTTGGGTGATCTCTGCACTCAGGGTCACACGCAGAGCTGCCAGCTCCTGGCTGGCCCGCTGCATCCCGCTGCAGGCACCCTGGCCTGCCTTTCTCCCCGGGTGAGGCGATGCACTGGCAGACATCACTGCTGCTTCCGACAGCAAAGGTCTTCTATATAGGGGCAGCACGTGCCCTTCACTGCAGGCAGGAGAACACTGTGCACAGCTGTTCTGCAGCACTCTCAGTGACACTTATTTACATTTTGTAGGGTTTTTGTTGCTGTTTTTTTCTTCTTCTGCTGCCTGCAAACTTTAATAAAAATGATGATCTGGGAAACCATTTGTGTGCTTTTCACAGGAGTCTTCATTCCTAAGCAAGTTGGATTTAGGTATAATAACAGCAATAATAACAGGCTTGGCACTCGATGGGGTGGTTCACAAACAACCAACTCTTGCAGCCAGCCTGGCTGTAATTATTATTGCTTCAGAGCTTGGGAAACTGAGGCACAGTGTTAAGTGCTACAGTGACAGAGCTGGGAATACCATTCAGGATTTCTTGTGTTGACTGAAAGGCACAGAACGCCCTGCTGGGGATAACCCATGTGTCACCCCAAAGCAGCACAGCAATAGCAGGAGAACTCTCAGTCAGACCATGGCCTTGCAGAACCTGCCAAATAAGCTGAGGGGGCCCAGCTCAGGCTCAGCCATGCTCCTGCAAACCAAGACGGTAATTTATAGGGAAGAAGAGAAGCATTTATACTTCTGTTTTCCTTATTTGCCTTCACTTGGCTGCTGCAGCTCCCAAGAAAGAGGCCCATTGACAGCTGAAATGGGCTTCCCAGCTGTGTCCCCTGCTCACGCTGCTCCTCCATACGCTGCTCTCCCTGTCCCAGAGGAGCTGCTCCGAAAGGATTCAGGCTCCAGATGGTTAACATGACAGCACTGCTGCAGGGCAGCTACTGGCACAGCAGGACCTTGCAAATTTGTATTTTCTACTTTTCTAACAGTGGATGCAACAATCAGAAAGCAAAGGTTCCAATGGGCAGCACGCACAGAGACTCAGAGGGGTTTGGAACCTGAATTTCAAAGCTGAGACCAGGAACACAGCCCCCTGCTCCTAAAACAGAGTGGGAACACTGTCAGTGGCCCCGAGCTGCAGAAATGAGTGCAAGGCTCCACAGAAAAAGCTCATTAACGAGCTCGTTGGGAAACCAATTCACGGCCAGAAATTACTGTTGGATGAGCAGGAGAATGAAAAATAGCGGGGGCGTGTGAATGAAATCCCTTTCAGTTCTGTTGATTAAGGTTTCATACAGGACGCCGGGACTTTGAATAGCAGATCGGGGGCTTTGCAACTGGCTAGCTTTGATACGAGCCGTGCAAAGACGTGCTCTTTTGTACTATTCTGGAGCCTGCCCGAAAGACAATTCAAAAGCAATCACCGGCAGTTGTGACAGCAGCAACCTGTTGCTAAGGAATTACATGCAATGCAAAATACCAAGGTCTCTCACCAGCAGCAAAGTAAAAGGGGAGTGGGAGATGAACACAGATGGAACAATGCAAAGCTGCAGCCAGCTCAGGCCAGGTTTTTAAACTGAGAAGGATAGGAAGAAATTTTAAAATGCAAATTCTAAAGATTGTTTTCCAGTCTTCTCAGTAGGTAAGGCTCAGTTTGGTGGCTTTCAGGGCCTCTGTGTTCCCACTGCTGCAGTGAAGTGCCCACGTGCCATGGTCAGCCCTTCCTGGGGGTGGTTCAGGTCCCAGAGCAGCCAGGAGCCCAGCCCAGAGATGGCCCCGGCATGCAGGGATCCAGCTCTTGCCCAGCTGCCTTTCAGCCCCACTCTGGAGCTGGGATTTGGTTCCCAAAGCATTTGGAGAAGAGCAGAGGGAAAGGCAGGGAGCAGGAGCTGGGTGCAGACCTCTCCCAGGCCCCTAGTCCAGGTCCCAGACCTCCTTCCCCAGTGACAGACCTCCCTCAGGGACAACAAGCCGAGGCTCTCTTATTTAAATGAGATTCAAAGTGCCTTGTTGGCTTTTAAATACGCATTTTCTGAGCAAGACCCCAGCTGCCCTTGAAATAATACTATTGTGCAACGAATCCCTGCAGGGAATTATCATCTGAGCTCATTCGCTCTTTTTCACTGGAGTCAATTAAAAGCAGAGTAGCTGGTGATTTAATACCTCCGGTGTCTGAGGAAGCCCCACATCCATACAGAGGCTGGCTCTGGCATTTTGCTGGCCTTTTAGACACGTTCTTGGAATGGATAAATGTTTTTTCCAGCCACCCAATGTGGTCTCAGTTTCACCCATGTCTATACAGAGCACTGAAGTCCTGCGTCCTTGGCTTGTCTTCTTCCCCTGCACGTTAATTAATTAATGCCCAGCATCATGCATCCTCCCTGCATTATTCCCAGGGCAAGCTGTTCTCCATTCCCCATACACCTTTTCCCTTCACATAAACCCACACTTCAGCCTCTGAAGGGGGTCGAAGCTCCCATAAGTTGTAGTTATATTTCCAGGAGCAGCAGATACCATTGCCATCAATTCCCTGCAACCAACGGGGAATTTTAGACGGGTTGAATCCCTCTTGTTCCAGTGCCGTGCACTGGGAGTGGCTGCTGGAGGCTCCTAGTGAGTAAAGGCAGAGCCTGATTTGTTTGTCCCGTTACAGTTTCCCTCTTTCTTTCCACTTCGTGACCTCCTTATTTAATGTCATCGTCTGCTGTGCAAAACCATCAATGCTGCTCGCAGCGGTGTGACCTACTTTATCATTATTTTTGCTGACTTCCTAACCGAAATCGCGAGCTTGGAGCCCGCCCAAGCCATTCAGCATTTCTCATCTGAACAACAAATCCAATTAAGCAGAAGAAAGCCTGGCTTTCACGCTGTCAGCGCCCGCACATCTCACTTCCCCTCCTCGGCGCGCGCTGCACCGCCAGCGTCTGCATCTCACACAAGGAACCTTCTGCACACATCCACACCCGCCTCCAGATGCTGGTGGGGAGTGGGCTCCAGAGCGTGGATCGTGGCTCTCCTGCGTGTCCTTCCATCCCTCCTGACATCCCCTGTCCGGAGCAAACGCTGTAGGATCCTCCTGCTCTCAAGGAGTGAGTGCCATGAATTCCTAGCAGTGTGGGGCAGGTGCTGCTCCTGCAGCGAGACTTAAATTCCAGTTATCCTCTTCTGGGTCGCTGGAGGAACAGCAGAGCAGACCACATGCACTCAGGCAGGTGGATGCTTCCCAAGGCCTGTGGGTCCAGCCCCCTCCTCTGCCCACGCTGCTCCCTGCAGGGCTAGGGCCCTCCTGGAGCTCACTGGGGTTTCCCACAGGGCTCTGCTAATGACTCAGTGCTCTAATTAAACTCCTGCCTAATTAGGCTCATCAGCCTGGATGGGAAGATGCAGCTGGTAGGAATCGGCTGTTGGTGAAAGGAAGGCACAGGGATGGGCACTGGCAGCCATGTCCAGCAAAGGCTTCATCTCTGGTCTCAGTATCCGTACTGCTCTTTATTTTCACATGTGTAGATTAAAAAAGACAAAGCAACATCTTTTGTTTCATCATTTAACATCAAGTATTATCTTCCCCTTAATTGAAACGCGTTCCAACCCTAAACAAATCAACACCTTGCAGTGTTTAACACCCTTGTAACTAATTAACAAAATCCAGGTGCCTTCAATGGCAAAGTTAACTCATCCCTTTACCATTCAGGGGGTGACAGAAACCGCAGAGCATGTGTGCAGCCACCACCTGCCGGCTGTCCCTGTGCTAGCAGCCTGCCTGGGAGATGAAGTGGCCGAGATAATGGCTGTGACACTTCCTCTTCTCATACAAGGATGAAAGAGAGTGGGTGGGAGAAAAAGAGCTGAGCATCACTGCGACCCTTCAGCAGAAGGTAGATCTTCAAAGAGGAGAAAATTAATGGGTCCAATGGGTGCATGGAGGAGCCCTGGTGATAAAAGCCATGCAAACCTTTGATTACAGGAAGGGCTGCACCTATTCCTTCACCTCCTCGTGCAACAAAGTCAACAACAGGAATAGCAGAGGGGTGGGAGGAAACCAGGCAGAAAACTCAGACTTAAAATCAAATTTATTTAGAGGAAAAATGACTTTACAAGAGGTTGATGCCGATAACTAAAAAGGAAGATAAATAAAAGCTCGTTACAAAACCTAATGGTTTCTGCAAGTTACAGAAAAACTGAGGAATTTTACAGTCAATAACCTGCTCAACTTTTTACATAATTACAAATAAACATACAGCAATTAGGTTTTACCCTCTTTTTTAAAAAAATTCCTTTTTAACTTTTTTTTTCCTTTTTTTTTCTTCTTTTTATTTAAACTTTTTTGTGTTCCACATGAAAACGCAAAGCATTATATTTTTCTCTTTTCTTTTTTTTTTTTTCCCTAAGAAACAAACCAAAAGCAGAGGTATATCAGGCTGTTGTAATACACCTCCTGATGCTCCGGGAATTACTCAAGTGCATTCCGTATTAGTACAAAATAAACACCAGGCTGAGCTTTAACCGGAGGCGAGCTGAACTGGACGTAACCTGTCTCCTTGAGTCACTGTTTCATATCGATAGAGAGAACAGTAAAATACTTGAGAGCGTGGAAACGATTGATACCTATACAGCTTAAATACATACAAAGCTCAGAGCTGTATGCCAAGCGGTGAACGTCATCCTGCCCCCCACCCCCCCAAGCGAAGGAAGCAGAATATATTTGGGCAAAGCATCAGTGTTCAATGAAACACGTGTGGAAGGAAAGGCAGCGAGCCCCCAGAATGCGGGCGGGCTGTGAGCCAGTGCTGTGCTTCCCGTGACCCAGGAGCCAGAGGTGTCTCCAGTTCAGCTCGCCTATCTTTAAAGCTTTGCTGCATCATCAGATCAAGAACTCATCGCTGATCGCTGCCCCTTGTGGTGCAAGAGTTAGGAGCAGTAGGGGAGGGGGTTATTTTTTCTTTAAAAGGGTGCCTTAAATTATGTCCAATTCCCAAACCTGGCCAGCAGGCAGAGTAACTTCCGGAGTTCTGGTTAACGAGGAATGTTTTATGGGATTTAAGCAGATGCTCCCTCCTGTACCCCCTGCCCATTCCTCCCTTGCTCCGTGCCTGACACCCTACACAGCCTCCTTGGTGTTCAGCACCCGATGAACCTCTCCAGACCCGGTGGCAACGGGAAGGACTGGGTTTTGAGATACCCCAATGCAGCAAGGAAGGTGCAAAGACTTCCGCCTCTACGGATGCTCTTGCCTTTGAAAGGCCATACAAACCTGCTCAGGCTCATGGCACTGAGGAGGAGGAGGAGGAGGGTGGTGGCGTGGGGCCATCAGAAGCCAACTGCTCCACTCCTGGTGCCTGCTCCTAAGTGCCATGGTATGAGGCCAGGGGGCTTCGTGGGCAAATGACTGCTGGGCTCTCCCACGGGGAAAGGGCTCACCCTGCCTGCAGTGGGACCGTAGTCACATTCACACCCACTTTGGTCTAACAACGATACAGAACGCTTGGCCCTTTGTCCCCTCCCAGAACAAGGGCAGGCTGGTGCTGGGAACACTGCTCTGTGCAGCTCGGGCAGTGCTGGGCATGCAGAGGAGAAAGCAATTACACAGCTGATTGTCTCCACGTAACCGAACTGAAAAGCGACACAACCAGTTCCATTAAAGTGCTTTAAGGCATCACACTGACAGAAAGTTACATGCCGAGATGATCACATCATTGGAAAGAAACTAAGGCAAACCCCACACACGTGCACCAAATCCTGCACCTACAGCTGCTCCCAGGCTCTCCTGGTGCTCCTGGCTCACACTGATCACCTCTGTATGTCATCTGAGACAATGCCAAACTGTGCCTCAGGAACCCCACACAGGATGAGGAGGTTTGGGTTCCCTGGGTGGGATCAAGGCTCTGGGAACCAAACCCAGCATCAGGTTGGGCTGAAGGAGAAAGATGCTCTCAGCACCTGCCAGGCCTGGAAATGAAGCAAACGTGATTTTAAAGATGGGAAAAGGTGCTGTAAAAGTGGGACTGTAGTCTGGCAGACAACCTTATGCAACCTGCAGGGATCAGAGAGGAGATCAGACTCTGGGAACCTATGCCAAGCGTTTCCAAAGAAAATCTGAGAGGGGAAAAAACAAAAGGCTGAAGAGGTAAAAACAAGTTCTCACCTTCCTAAAGGTAACAGAAGGAAGAAGCAGTGTGGGAGTAAAGGCTTCAATCCAAATAAAGTGAGTCATGTAGCAGTGCACATCCTCCAGGGACAGAGGCCTGCCCACTGGGATGTCAGACACAAAACAGCTTTGATGTGCACTATTTCCCTTCAGGACAGTTCTGATTCAAACCCACAGCATCTCTGACAACCAGACCTTCAGAGATGACAGTAAATGCTATTTTCTGCAAGGGCCCTGGGTGCTTATTTGGGATTGCACAGCTCAGAAGAGGGACTGAAACCAGGCAGACTCAGCCTTGCTGCCCTGTGTCTCCCTACTGAGGCTCTTCTCAGAGCTACAAGATGCTCTCCTGCTTTGTGACTTCAAGCAGTGCTGGGGAAAAGACACTGGGATGAGAAGAAAAGCTCAGACTGGCAAAGGCTATTACAGACTCCAGGGAATGCTCAGATCAGTTAAGCTGTTCAATGGGCACTCTTCTCGTTGAAAAGATAACACCAACACTTCCAGCCAAGAGGAGCTGCCCAGATCTGCCCAGACATCAGCCCAGGCCCTCGCAGCACTGCAGGACCTTGTGTTTTGCTCTCCCTTCGCCTCCAAGAAGCATGAGAAAAACTAAGGAAAATATTTAACCAATGAGAAGAGCTGGTAGAAGGACTCTTGCCTGAAGTCACCAATTCCCTTCCCAGACTTCTCTGGCCCAAAGATGCTCTGCCTTACAGAAAGCTCTCAGTTGAAATCGTGTCATGCTGGGCATGGTACTGCCCAAAGCCTGGTTGGGTAGGAACCAGGGAGATCAGAACGCTGGGCTTACCAATCTCTTGGTAAGAAAATCAAAACAAAATGGGAAAAAAGAAAAAAAAGAAAAAAAAAAAAGGAAGGAAAAAACCAAGCCACCCCCAAACCAAAGCAAAATAAAAAAATAAAACCAAGTAAACTTCTTTTAAAAAAAGAACTCTTTCAAATAAACAGAAAGATAAATAATTCTGCAAGCCCTGCTTGCAATTAAGAACGAGCACCAAATATAACATTAAAAAAAAAAAAAGAAAAATAAAATTAAATTTCAACTGCTTTTCCTTTCTTCCTTTTCCTTTTTTTTTCTTCTTTTTTTTTTTTTCCATTGCATTTTAGTAGTTGAGAGAGCTTCACAGCAGACAGGCAGGCAGCTCAGGGCTCCTGCAGCACGCACCATCGGGGTATCCCCACCTGCAGTGCTGCTGCATGTGCCTAGCCCGGGAGAAGCGAAATCAAACAGCAGTGCAACTAAAGAACAGTTGTGTCGTGTGGTTTTGGGTTTGGCTGGGGCTTTTTTGTTCATTAAAGCAGAAGTGGTAGGAAAGGAAATGCACTTGGCAGCATCGGAGCAAAACTTTGAGTTATTTTGGAGCTGATAAAGTCCTGTCACCATTCAGAGATCCGCTCAGCCAGTTGACCTCAGAGGGTTGGGAACCATCAGGCAGGGAACAGAAGTGGCTTGCTGCATTCCTCTTCCATGCTGTACTCCACAGCTGTACGAACCCCTCGCAGCCATCATACGCTGCTTCAGTGGTGGGATTGGCAGTGCTGGGTGAGCGGTGGGGCTTGATGATGCTAGAGGTCTTCCAAGTGAAATCATGCCATGATTCTGCATTGAGAGCCATCCTCAGACCTTCCCCTTGTGCTGAGGGTCCGAGGAGCCGTCTCCTCAGAGTTCAGTCTGCTCTGACCTATCTCACCAACGTGCTCTGAAATCACTGTTGCTTTGCCTTAAGAAACAAGCTGGAGAAGCTGACAAAATCCAGAGGAACAGAAGCCTAGCGGTAACGTAAAGAGTGGAGGAAAGAAAACACAAATAACAGAACCAAGGTCCCTCAAAGCACATTTCCAGCCACCTCTCCTGTAAGCCATCAGGCTTTGTCTGAAGGGATGTCAAAGAATGGAGATCCTGGCAAAACAAATCTTTATGCAAGGAGCGAGCTGTAGCTCCAAGACAGTGCTTAAGAAAAGCTGCTTAGCATTATTCCTACTTGACGACCTTCTGTCCTGGCTTCCTAGGGTTGCCTTCCAAGCCTCCCCAGTTTCTCTTTTCTGTATCACTTTAAATATACCCAAGTTCTGCTTGATTCTGGAAGAAGTTTGACACGTAACTCCTCTGCCCCACGTAAATCTTTTAGAAGTATCTTCAGTCTTATCTCTTTCCTGATTTTTCCTTTTGAACACTGTTACTCTTCCCTGCTGTGCAGTACCTTGCTGAAACCCAGCACCCATGCCACGAGCACCAAGGGGCGTGCGAGCCAGCGGTGTGACAGCCGGGGCAGTGTGGGCAAGGTATGTGACACCTACACACACCCTGAAAGTCATCAGGTGTCACCTAACCCCACGGGCTGAGGCTGCACAGACCTCAGCATATCCCAGCGGATACACAGATACAGAGATGGGTATGTACAGTATATCTATATATGCCAGTGTGTACGCACCATTTATAGAGTCCTAATCTTTTTCTGAATGCTTGGTTTTGGTTCCCTTCCCCAGAAAAGGGGAATACGAAGGCACAGACCCCTTAAGGCTATGTTCTCTCATCCCTTAGCAGTACGTGCAGACTGCAAACATCCGTCCCAACCGACTTGAATCCAGGTTTGCACAGGGAGATGGTACAGTTGCTGTGCAGGAAGCCTCTGCGGTGACCATTCATGCAAACCCAAGGAAAGAGGCTCTTTCCCACCACTTTATAAACATTCATAACATTTTAATGAAAACCTTCAGAAGCTTGTCGGGTGCAGGCACCAACACTGTGCTGTGGATCGGGCACGGAGATGTCCTCTGTACAAATGCTGAGAGTGACCAATAGAGACATCTCCACTCAGCAGAATATCTCCTCACCCTCTGGAGCTGCTTCTGATGAATGAGAATCTGAGGGAAAAAGAAATAAGTGGGAATCACTATGGGAATACAGCAATATAGCAAGCAGAGTGGGACTCTCTTCAGACCATGTGGGAACTCTGTTCTCTACCCAATCGTTTGGGGACCTTGAAAGATGTCCAGCTCCCAGTGAGCTCACTGAACCTAAAAAATCTGTGACCTCCTGACACTCACCAGATTCCTGGGAGCGATGCCCCCTGCCCTTTTTCTTCTTTTCCTTCTTTTCCTTTGGTTTGGATAAACCGAAGAGGCGGGCAGGCATCTGGGGCTGCTCCTCAGCTGCCTTGTTAGTCTGGTTTGTCATGCTAAGCAAATGGGAAGTGCTTTTCTCTTTGTTTGTCCTTGAAAGATTGTTCCTTTTGGGAGAGACAGACAGCTCTGCATCAGAGTGCCCTTGCTTAGGGCATGAGGGGCTCTTCTGCTTGGAAGTGCCTTCGAAGCTGGACTGGGTGCAAACCCTCACAAGTTTCTCGTGTTGATTTGACACCTATAAAAGAAAAGAAAAGAAACAAGTGTGAAACTTGCTGGTGAACCAAAGATGGTAGTGAGGAGTCTGAAGACCACTCACAGAGAACACCAGCCCCATCACAGAGCCATCCAGGCAAGGTCCTTTCTGTCTAGACAGGTGATGCATACAGAGTAACGCTCCAGTACATTTTACTCCCACATGTAACATCAACAAGCCAAGGGCAAACGTTCTCTAAGATCTCCATACCACGACTCACCCAGCACTGCTGGCACTCACGGGTGGTGGCAGCAGGCCAAGGGGAGCGTGCCTCTCCAGGCAGCACGCAGCACCGGCTGGGCATGTGGCAAAGGAAGCCTTCCCAAGAGAAACATGAAAGCAAAACATTGCCCTGATTTTGCTAACGTCTGTCTCGGGGTATAATTGAACCCTTGCATTCAAAGGGAAGATCAAATACAACAGTTGAACAAAGTCTCGCCAAGCCCTCTATTAATAGCTCTGAACTGTCAGTGAGATGCCTGCATGAGAAGGTGCTTCCTCCCCTTGATCCTGAGCCCTCAGTTACTTTACCTCTCAGCTTCTCCCATGGCACCCGTGCCCCAGCACACTGATGATGCTGAGGAAGCCGTGCTGTGTGCTCCTGGCCTGACCAGGGCAGGGACTGGGAGGGAGCAGGCACTCCCTGGGTGATTAGCTTTACAGAGCTTGCAGCTGAGCTCTGCAATTAGTCCATTCAGGCACCCAAAATAATTTCAGTTCCGCAATCCAGCATTTACAAGCTAATTTTGTTCCAGCTCTAAGCAAACTGCATTTGAAATCAGGGAGTTATAAACAAACAAACTAACACTCAACAGCCAGCTTAAGGTTCAAACTCAGCCCATGTTTTGCAAACTGATGTGTGCTCTTCCCAGCATGCTACAAAATGTCCAGCACAAAACAGGATCTGTTCTTTGCTTTTTAGCTCTGGACAGTCCTACACCAGAAGCTTCTCACACCAGAGCAAGTGACCTTTGGGCCACATCCAGACTGCAGATGTCTGGCCTCTTTAGGACAGACAGTGTCCTTCTCAGCTAGATAACACTTGTGGAGGAATACATAAGCTCACAATCCACAAACAGAAAGGCCTTTACAGGGCCACCCTAAGCCAAAGGGTGCAAGTGAGCAGCAACATTTGGGCTGTTTCTGAGAACAAATCTTCACCTGCCTCAGTGCTCCACAAAGCCAAACCTGCACGGGGCGAATGTGAAAGGCAATCCTTCAGACACCTCAGCACATCCTCCCCACGTGTCTCTGCCAAACAGAGGCACCGGGAAGCAGGCAGAGCTCAGCAGCAATACTTCAGTGGCTTTTGAGGTGTAAGGAAAGAGCCAGCTTTAAGCGTCAGGCCTCGCATCCCTGAGGCTGGGCTGGGGCCAGGCAGTTGGTGCCACAGGGGAAGGCAGCTGGCTGGGAGCTCCCAGCAGAGCACAGCCCCGCGTGGGAGTCCGCCTGCTGGCAGCATTTACCTGTTTGTCATCATGCTCCAACCACATTTGAGATTGTCGCTCCATGTCCCTGAATTGCTCCCACTCCTTATCCAGCTGCTTCTGCTTAATGAGAAGCTTCTCCATTTCAGACTGGTGGGAGGCTTTCAACTGCCGCAGCTCCTCCTGCCTGCACTCCAGCTCCTGCCACCCTTTGTGGACCTCCTCCTCCCTCTTGGCCAGCGTGACTTCCAGCTCCGACAGCTTCTTCTCCCACGCTTCGCGCTCCTTCTCTGCCCTCCGCTTCTCCTCCTGGTACTGAGCCTGCTGTTTCTTCAGGTTGGCGAGCTCCTGGCGCTGCTTCTCCAGGTTGCGCTGCTTCTCCTGCTCCAGCAGCGATGCCGGGCGGGAGCCTCGGGACAGAGCCCTCTCACTCAAGGCCAACTTCTGGCTCTCGATGTAGGTGTCCTGCTGGAGGACAACTCCCTGCGAGGGAAGGAGGGAGACATCACCACAGGGCCCTCACCACAGCGAGCAGCTCCCATATCTGAGCAGCTCGAGGCATCGCTGAACTGCATCGTTTTCTTCCACGTTCAGCATGCAGCTGAGGATACCTCAGTGACAGCTCTGCTTGTCGAGGTCTAAACCTCCAGCTGGAGTTTCCTAAATGGAAGCAGTGTGCCAGGCAGCAGCTGATTACTGCTGCTGTGCTGGGAGGCTGAATGCAAGCCTGCCACAGGGCACTGGGCCATGCAGGGGTGCGGAAGGGTTTCTGGACTGTGTCCAGGCACAGGGCACCCAACACAAGAAAGACATGGAGCAGTCAGAGCAGGTCTAGAAGAGGCCATGAAACATGCTCAGGGGGAACGAGCACCTCTCCTATAAAGGAAAGCGGAGGGAGCTGAGCCTGTTCGGCCTAGAAAGGGGGCTCCAGGCAGAGCTCACTGCATGGTTCAGGCAAGCAGCATGCAGAAGTAGAATGAAAGGGCAACATACCTGCAGTGCATTAAGAAGCTTACGGAGGCTGGTAACACTTTGGAGGACCTGCTGCAAGAAAACAACATACAGCTATTAGACCCCACTTGGTGGCAGGGCAGGAAAGAAGCACCTTCCTTTTCCACTGTGATCCTCTGCTGAGTCCAAGCTGCAAGGCCAACCCTCTACACCCTCTTTTTTCTCACTCACCTGCAGCAATTCTCTCATTCCCTGGTATCCCTCCCTTAGACATCTCCCAGGGGGGCCTGGTGTTACTGTCCTCACTGCCATCAGCAGAGTGGGCACCCACTGAACAACCCATCCACAGCCATGGAGGCAAAGAAAATGAATGTGTACTATTTGCCCTCTTTCACCTTGGCTGACCTGTCCAAGTCCCCTTGTCATTTCCTAGGAAAACTGCAGTGCAGCAGACACATAAATACAGCAGGTACGTTCATGAAGGTTCCCAGAAAACAGATACATGCAAACACTTGGTGCATCACCACATGGCCAAGAGCAAGCCACTTAGGAGTGATGCCCTAGCACAAAATGTATGTTTAGCCCAGCTGAAAAATTCTCTGAATCTCATATATTCACCTATCAAAGAAGAAGGAAAAAAAACACAGAATAAGAAGAAAAAAGAGGGTCGGAGTTTGCAATATTGGTGAGATAGCCAGTGTTAAGAAAGCAGCTTCTCACTGTGCCTTTAATGCTAACTGGAGTTATGAATGTGTATCAAAGGGAGAACAGAAATCTAATTGCCCCAAATCACTGCACCTGCAACATAAAATTAAACTCCCTCTGTCTGCAGATGCACAATAAATACAGTCCTGCAAATCCTAGTGGTAATTAACCCCTGATGCCTATAATCAGCACATATCATCCTGCTGGCAAGCAGATGACAATTAGCAAATTCCCTGTCTGAACATCCAAGGTTAAACAAATAAACGACATAGTGGGTTCAGCTGAATGTATTTAAAAGTCTACGTGTGCTCCAGCTACAGCAATGTATTTTCTTTCACATTATCACCTATTGAGACAAATTCACTTATCACTACAACAAAGAAAACAGCAATAGGATCGATTCTTACCTCGCTGTTCCTTTTCAATATGAACATCAAGTTAGCACTTCCAGCCTATGAAAAGAACACACTTAATATGAGGACAAACGAGAAATCACAACGAATGTGTTCTGAAGCTGAACTAAGGACAGACACTTTAACCCCCCTCCCCCCCACGTTCAATTCTGGGATGATTCATGTATGTTTTCAGGCACCAAATCACATTTAATTAGGTATCATTTGGAGTTACGTGATGAATCGATCCACAGTGCAAGAAGAGGTGCAAGGTTCTGTGTGACCTTGTCATGTCAATAACGATGCACAATTAAACACATGCTTCAGCTGATCTGCAGACAGATGGCACAACCTCTGCCACAAAGGAATACTACTCATCTGAAATGGTTCTCAAGTCAGGGATTTTAGCTACAGCAGTGTTTTGGACTCCATACTTCCAATTTTACTTTAAATTATTAGGATCCATCTCCTTGCCAACAAAT
>VXAB01006275.1:0-47484 GCA_013399175.1 Odontophorus gujanensis
ATAAATAAAATAATAAAAACATTCAGAATATTTGGTGGAATAAATGTCTGTGGAATCAATCATGAATGGAAAAAAAATTTCCAGACTTCTTAAAAGACATGCACCTATTATAAAACAGTCCTCACTGGAAGTCGTAAAGAGTATCATGAAAATGTAAAGAACTATAGTTGTTAGAATGTCTTTTGAGCAAATACATTTAATCTGGGGTAATTAATGGGATACACTGAAATCCCAAATACGATATTTTTACTGATCATAAATAAATAAATAAATGGTTGTTACTATTTGAAAGTGAGGTGTGGCACAGAATCTCAGTGCCTTAACAGTACTCCAGAGATTTTCCGGCAGATGTGAAAAAGGATCTGCATACAGCAATTAACTTTTCATTTTTTCTTTGCCTGTTCAATTATAGTTTTCCTTCACTGGCTCCACAGATTTGAGCCACCTCTCTAGCATAGGAGGAGTACAAAAATAGCTCTCAGCATTTTTCAGTATCAAATTTGTATGGACTACTACTAACACAAATACCAATTTTCCAGATCATCCATACATCTGGGTAAAATGTTTCTTTGGATGTTGTCAAGAATTTGGTGAGAAAAACATCACAATTTGTACAAGGTATGTACTGAATAGGGAGCTTTAAATAGAAACCAAATGAAATTGTAAGAAAGAAATTGACTATGTAGTATCAACCTTGCCGATAAAAAACACAAAGACAGTCTGTGGATAGAGATTGTCTATAGAGCCAATCCCTAGCCTAGGAATCTTCTTTGTCAGGTGGTTCCCTCTACTAAAGAACAAAAGTGTCCATTTCTAATAATGCAAGTAGTAATACATAGTATAACTGATATTTAAGCAAAGATCTTCAAAAGGATCCGAAGGGACTTTAGGAACTGTCAACCATTTATGAGGCGATTAGGCCCAGTTCTGTGACTACTGGGATGGGGGACCCACAGGCCCCCCACCCCAGGAAAGGTGAAGGGGGAAAAAGCGAAAGGGAAGGGAGGTGTGCCTAATAACAAAACAGTGGCAATGATCTCAGGAGGAAAATGAATTTACTAAATAAGATATCGGAAAGTAAAATAACACAATATAGCACAATATAAAGTGAGAGTGTGTCTGAAACTGAAGGCCTTACCCTAAAGATGAAGACAAGATGGCTAGGAGCACAAACTGCAGACAAGAAAAAAAGAAAAATAGGAAGTCCATGGGACTGGAAGCATTAACCCTTTAACTCCCAGTGTCTACATGATGTTATGATGAGGAATACTGATAACAAAAAATCATGAAACCATGACAGGAACTTCAGTTGTATATAAAAAAATAAAATATTTGGTACTGAAGTCTAATTAAACTAGAAGTGATTTACTTCTTATTTCTTATATTCTTTCAACAGAAATAAATATGAAACATATACCAATCCTAAAAAAGCATCTTAGAACCAGATGGGTCACCAGATACTACCTTCTATCCCATTTCTGAGACATTCTTCATAATATGCTACCTTGCAGGATAAAAAGCCTAAGTCCATAAAGGAAATGATTACCAAAACTAATGAACACTTGTTTTTCTATCTTTGTTTTAAACTAATTTATCATGAATCTAGTAACAAGTGTGTAGTGAAGCTCTTGCAGTGGTTAGAGTAATTATAATACAATTGTTGCTGACTCTTTATTGTTTAATAATACAGCTGATTTCATCTTGCAGCTTCCATCTACTGAGAATATCATACTGGAGTCAATTTCATAAGCTATTTTCATAAAATCTCTAAGAATATTTCCGAGATTTTTCTGTTATACAAATATGTCTGAAATTAGCTAATGGAATCCAATATAACTAAAAAGGACAGGCTAACTGCAGGCAAACATAAAAAATGTGCTTAATGCAGTTCACAGAATCACACAGAATCACGGAATCATAGGGGTTGGAAGGGATCTCTAGAGATCATCGAGTCCAACCCCCTGCCAAAGCAGGTTCCCTACACCAGGTTGCACAGGTAGGCATCCAGGTGGGTCTTGAATACCTCCAGAGAAGGAGATTCCACAGCCCCCCTGGGCAGCCTGTGCCAGTGCTCCATCACCCTCATTGGAAAGAAGTTCTTGCGCACATTTGTGCGGAACTTCCTGTGCTGCAGTTTCTGTCCATCTCCCCTTGTCCTGTCTCCACACACACTGCATTTTATTAGTCTAAATTTTAGCCTAAGCTTAGACATCAAAACACTTCTGTTGAGTACCACTACAATACATCTCGGTCATTTCTCAGAGAGCAAATGATTCTATGACAATGCTAGAGTACATACCTTTGATCTCTCTGCAGATTTCAAAAGGAGAAAAAGAAAAGATAGGTTTATCTTCTGATTGATTTACCTCCCATTAGAAAAGTACAATGTATCCTGGAGAACATTTGGGGTTTTAAGTAAGTTGTAATGTCATACTTCATTGCTACACGTAAGATTTTGCAATGGAGATCCAAACTTCTCATCTTCATGATATTTTGGATTACAAATGTTAAAAGTTGCGAACTTCTGCTCCCCTCCATCCAGCTTCAGGCAATATACCTGAATCTGATTTTTTTTCCAAAAAAGTTATTTGTTCAGCTGACAGAAGATGTGATTTAGCTATCATTCTTCTAAGTGATTTATGTTTCCCAGATGTGAGATCCATATGATTGTTTCATTTGACAGAAAATTTTCTGACCTTGAAGTTTGCATTTGATATAAGAGTATTTGATATAGGAGTTCAGTGTTCAGACTATGCATTCATATTAATCTGAAATTAATATTCTCAAATAGAAACAAAATTTTTTTGGTAACTGGTAACTGTATCTCAAAATAAAAAAAAGAAATTTTTGGCCAGATGCTTATACATTCTATGTTTGTAGATTCTTTATCACAATAGCTTTCCAGTCCCCCAGGATTTAATCTGAGACTCTGAGTTCATTTTGCAGGCCAGTCAGCCTCACTTCCATTCCTGGAAAGGTGATGGAATAACTAGTTCTGGAAACCCTGTCCAAGCAATTAGAAGAGAAGGAGGTTATCAGGAGTAGTCAACATGGATTCTTCAAGGGAAAATCACACTTGGCCAGCCTGGTAGCCTTCTGTGAAATCTTAACCAGCTGGGTAGATGAGGGGGAAGAGCAGTGGATGTTGTGTACCTTGACTTCAGCAAGGCATTTGACACCTTCTCCCACAACATCCTTGTTAAGAAACTTAGAAAGAGATGGATAGCTGAGTGGACAGAGTTGGATTGAGAACTGGCTGACTGGCAGAACTCAGAGGGTTGTCATCAGTGATGCAGACTGGTTAGTGTTCCCCAAGGGTCAGTACTGAGTCCAGTCTTGTTCAATATCTTCATTAACAACCAGGATGAAGAGGCAGAGTTCACACTCAGAGAGTTTTTTGGTGATACAAAACCAGGAGCAGTGGCTGATGCTTTGGCAGGCTGTGCTACCATTCAACAAGATCTGGACAGACTGAAGAGTTGGCAGAGCAAACCTCAAAGTTAGAGTAATAAAGTGGACAGAGAATAACCCATGCTTGTGCCAATTCTTTCTGAACACTGTACTAAATAAAGAGCTCTTATTACCTGCCCAATTAGCATCTTCTTGGCAACGATAAAGCTGGTTAAGAAGAAATAATAGGGTTTGTTTTGTATGTTATATAACATTTCTATAGGATGTTCTTAGCATAGTAATACAAAAAGATGAATTTTACGTTAGAAAGAATCTTTTCCTCAAAAAGAATGTTTTACCACACATTAAAAATGTTTAGATGTTGGAATAATTGTTTCAAATCTGTAGTAAAACAACCCTTTTCTTTTTCCTAGTATTAAAAGAGGCAAATAGATTTTCTGTTCCAAGTCCACAAATCAAAACACAGATATGTGAAAAAAAAAAAAACAAACAACAATTAATGTGTTTTAAATTACAGCATTCACTAAAAGTCTGAGGCATTACTTTCACTATTTTTCATGAATACTTTAGCATCTTATAATTATCAAGATGTTCTCCTGCAGCAAAAAAATTAAATCAGGTGATACATGTATGTGGTATCAAGGGCACTGTACAGATGCTCAGATATTGCTTTTTACAGAACAAGTACCCTCACCTAATCTCTAAAATATGTGTCTAAACTTTTTTTTTTACTTATAATAGAAGCCAGCTGGTCATGTCTGTGAGGCTGTTATTTTGAGATTAAAATTCATACAGAATTCAGTTGCTTCAGTAATTCTGTTTCCTCAACTTACAGCTGTGGAGGTTTTCATATTAAACTTTTGAAAATTTATTACTGAATAGGAAACATTTAGAAAGCACAAAGCAGCCTGATTTGGTACTTATTGGTCAGATTCTCAGTTGGTCAGGACAACTGACTACAAGGACAGCACATAATATTTTTTTTTAAATAGTTACTGAAGAAATAAAAATAATATAATGATAAATAATAAAAATAATGTCAATTATAATAATAAGCATAGGTGAAGAAGCTGGAAGCACAGTCCTCCTTTTCACAGCCTAGTGTTCTAGTCACAGGACTAAACTTCAGATGTTTATCTTAACTTTCTTTCTATTTGAGTTCCTGACCTCAAAACTTTCAACTTTCAGTTTGAAGGATGTAGAGTATTAAGACTTGGTAGACAGGAACATTTATAGAACAAGACAGAGAAAGAAAACTTAAAATCCAGAACTATAATTTCCTGAACATGTATTCAGGAAGTCAATAATTGCCAGAAGGTAAGCATTAACATTATAATCATTTTTGAAATGTTTGTACACTAAATGCATATTCACGACTGGCAAATCAAACTGTTTTTTTGAGCCTTGGACACCTAACCTTTAGAAACAAAGGATGCGTAGATTATTATGCACAGTAAATCAAACAAATAGGTTAGCATACTTTCAGTCATTCAAGAATTTTGATGTGCAATTTTCAGGTACGTGTTTTCTTAGATGTTACCTTTAATAATGATTTAATTGGCAATCATATTAAAATGTGTTACTGTTTGTTCAATCAGATTTGCCTATCAATTATAGCAACTTATCAAGACAAGTTAGTGAGGTAGTGTTATAAGGTCTCACCGAGTAATAATGTCCACTTTCATATCACTAACAGCTGCTTTGTGTAGCTCATACATCAACTCTGTGCACCAATAGTTACCAGTGATGGAGACAGTAGAGGCAACAGTTCTATTTATATGCACAGAACTTTTCAATCTGCTTAGATTTCCAATAATACCACAATAATATTTTTGTCAAAGGTGACTATTTATTCCATTTACAGTTGCTTAAATGGTCATAAATGGGAAAAGCAGACTTCTATAGCTTTTATTTCTGTAAAGACAGTGTTTGTCATTTCAAGATTTTTCCAGGTATGTCTCATGTACTGAATCTATCAAAGCAGTTCTCTTAATAGCTTGTGATATTAATACTGATGTTAGTGCTTGTCTCATCACAAAAATAGTCAGGTTTATAGGTAAAAAACAGACTAATTGTTCTTTACTACACTGTTAATTATTCAGTGAAGGCCTGTCCCACTAGACAACAGGATTGTCTCTGCTGTTATCCTACTCTGGGGATATTTAAATGGTTATTTATGCACTACAGTTGAAATTAAACCAGACCATGAATTATGCATTTTTAATTTTCAAAATGTGAGTATAAACTAGTTGGTTTCATTCTTTTTAACTAAGGTGGTATTATGTTTGTAAAGAAAAGAATGACACAACCAGTGATTCAGATTCCTTTGTTTTACTAAACTCTTTAGCAGAAGGTAGGATACCCTGACTCTCTTGTTTCTTCTTTCCTCTACTGTTAATCATCTTAGATTTCCTATGTACACTGAAGAAAAAGACAAGGCTTTTTATCCTCATCCATGTCTTTCAAAATGGAACGAGCACATTAGAAGAACACATTAGAATTTAGAAGAACTGCAACGTTCACAAATTATGGACAATGATTTTCATAATCATGCCACAGAAGCAGAAACTATTAACATAAGAGATGATAAAAATATATACTGTGACTAAATAGTTAGCTACTTTGCTTTTTCTCCACTTTCGAACATATGATAGTAGAGGTGAAGTCACTATAGGGTCTTGATACCTGATATGAGAAACATAACATTTGTTCTGACTCTGTGCTAAATAAAGAAGCCTGTGACACACTGTTAAATGCAAGATTTACGTTCCTGTGTTCCTTACCAAACTGAATATAAGGAAAGAAATACCACTGAACAGAAGAATAAAGCTCATTATATTGGTATCAAAGCAAAAAAAAAAAAAACTTTGCAATTTTTTTAAAGATCACGGACTGAATTTTAAGAATTTTGACTACTTGTTCTCCAAAAAATATTCATGTTCACATTGAAACAAAGACAACACATAAAATAACAGCTGCTCATTGCACAGCAGTTGTTCAGAATGATACATACTTGGAAATTCATACACGGAATCCAAGGCTGCATTTCTTCAAATGGTACTACCAGAAGGCCTTAATATTTTCAAGCATTTCCCATTAGGTCTTGCTACACATAATATTCATTTTCTACTGGAATGCTAGAATCTATGGTATATTTTCCTCATGACTCTCACATTCCCCAGAAGCTTACTAAATACATGTGAGTCAGGCACTAGGTACTCATCTGGTCTTGAGCCAAAACATATGCAGTCCTGAAAAAAACTGGAAGCTCTGCATTGTTTCTAAATTAACTAGATGGTGAAGTTTTTGTTGTCTTTCTTGTTGTGCATTACTAATAGATTAGAGCAGTGAAAATATAAAGACATTCACCATCCCCATTCATTCTCTTCAACCTCCTGCCTGTGAGTGCAGGGGAATGGAGGCTGCAGACAGAATGTGACGCTTTGTCTATGCTGCTCTTTCATGATTATTCTCTGTCTCTGCTCCACATGGAGTCCCTTCCAGGAAGGCTGTCCTTCCTGAACTGATTCCACAAGAATTTCCCACGGGTTGCACCTCTGCAAGCACTGCTCTAACAGACTGTACCATGGGATCCACTCTAAAGGAGCACAGTGCTCCAGCATTGGATCCACTGGATCACCAGTGGGTAGAGGCCATGCACTTCTTTATGCATGCATGCACACTAACACAGATGGCTTCCAAATCCTTGTCATGTAAATCCAGCATATGGGTAATTCTGTGTCTTGTTATAACAGTGAAGGGTTGATTCAGTTACAATGTCTTCAGTAACAAAATAACCCAGGAACACGACTCTGGCATTTAATAGACTCCTGCTTGGTATGGAAAGGTATTGGCAGTCTCTTGAATAGTGAATTAATTGACAAAAATTGATAATAAGTTTAAATCTTCTGTTAGTTCGTTTCATGCCTACATGCACAGAAATTGGTAAATAAAAATCTCAACCCTTTAAAATTATGTGATTAGTTCTATTTGTAGGTAATCACTGATAAATATAGCAACTTTGTATTTTAAATTATCAAAGGTGAAATTATTAAATTAATATGGCACTAACCCATATCCCTTTTCTTCACAGTACTGTTTGAGCAGTTTTGGTCAAGTTCTGCTGCAGTCAGGACTATGGAGTACACCAAAAAGGCAAATTTCATTTTTAAAAGCTCCACATTCTTACCAATTTGCATGCAGACTAGACAGAAAAAAAAAAAGAATCTAAATAAAAAAATCCAGAACACATTCTATGCAGAGGTAGATCAGAGGTAGATTGTACTTATTTCTGTATTCCCACGAATCCTCTATGTGAGAGCTACCTACACACACTACCTTCACTAAAGTCAGTAATAAATTTTCTGTTTTTGTCAAAGGCAAAAGATTAAACCTAAAGAAAATTTAACTCCCACTATTCATTGCATAAAATGGATGGCTGCATCATTCTTTCTCTGGTTAATCTGATCAACTTGAAGAATATAAACTTACAATATGTTTCCTGTAGTATTAATAGTTGCAATTATTTATTTATTTTTTTTAGAAGAGGCAGTTACAGCCAAAGGTGCATTGCTTGATCTGCCTGAAGCAATGTCTCATCACTTAGATATGTCTGTAGTTTGGAAACAATCAATACCTGAAAACAGCAGTGGCAAGAGGTGCAATTTTTCATCATTACTTATGCCAATGAAAATCAAAATCCACTGGTCCAAAATATTCCAACAACTGGAAGTTTGTATGTTCAAGATTAATCCTAACATTTCACACAACAGTTGCTGTTCTCTCTAAAACGTGCTCTTCACCAGATAAATCAGTCACTTAAAATGTAAGCTTGCCTTTTTCAATAGTATCATTTGAATGGATAATAGAGAAATCAAAGAACTGCAGTTCCTGCTAGCATGTGAAATTCTGATTGAATGTCCTTGAAAGTTTATATTCTAGCAATCGTTTTTGAAGATGGACTAACAGAATCTTTAGTACATTATAATAATTATAACTGTAGTATGTAAATCTATGTAATCATTTTTTAGCTATCATACTGCGACTGTTGCCTCTTCAGTTCTGTCTTTTATTCTGTCTACGTAAATTTCACTGGTTCCAGAATTGTGCCTATGACCAAACATTCAAAGCAGTGTGAGAAAACTCATCCATTCTTTCTGCTTAAAAGATTTTGAACATTTGAAATACTACTGTAATTCTGTGAGGAGTTGCAACAACTAGAAAATGAGTACTATACGGTGACAAGGAAGTAGAAGAATGCTTAGAAAAATTATTGATGAAATGTGAAGATCTGAGATTAACTGATATACATGGGAACTGAAGATTTTCTGGTTATGCCACAGCTGTTCTTGGTGATACCAGAATGAGTAAAGTTTTGTCTCAGTGAAACTGGAATCTGCTATTAATGTTGACTGAAGCCAGAATATCAGCGTTTATATTTATGTACTGCTTTTCTATCAATATAATGAGGGTAACAACAGTATATTTCACATTCCATTTGTTTGGATTTTTAGTTGCTCAGCATAAGAAAAGTTACACACTACACACATCAGAAGGCAGTAAGCTTCGTTGAAATTACTGGAGCTATCCTAATGAAAAAGTTCATAGTTTAAAAAGACACAAGTGGAATGCATTTCAGTAAATTTCAAAGAGAATATCCTTTGCATTTCTTTGGTACAAAATCACAGTTCAAATAATATATCTACTTGAGTGGAGAAAAAAAATCAAATAGTATTAGATGTACACTTCTTATGCCCTTGCCCAAATTCAAAACCCATCGATGCTAATAGATATATTCTGTACCGTTTTATTTCCAGAGATTCCATTACAAAAAAACAAACAAACAAACAAAAAAAAAACCATTTCTTTCATGAAGATCCTGAAATGGTTACGGATTCTTTAGACATGAAGTCACTGTGTATACAATTACAGAGACTGATCGACAAATCATATTTTTGTCAAATGTGCTTTCTTGCCAGTGAAATACCAATTACTCTGGGGCAAACAAACAGATTCATGCTGAAGGAAGGCCACATGCATTCATTGAGATGTTTATCTTAATTTTGTTTTAAAAGCCTAAAACAGATGTCAGTTTTCTGTTTTAAGTTTTTTAATATGACTGCAGCTAAGATAAAGTAAATTATTGTTAAAAAATTCTTTTCTTTAGAAACAGAAATATTATTTGTTACATGCAACTGCTAAGGACTACCTATATTTTTAACACTGCTTAGTTAAAAACACAAGCACCAAGCACAATAGTACATAATACATACCATAAAATACTCCACTAGTTTGTATTGATTTAATAGACATTATATTTCTAAAAATTATTTAATAATTCTCACAATATTCCATAGTATATAGTCAGACATTAATTTTGATAACATACCACTAAAGACCCAATAACTTGCTTGGAACAACTACTAGACCTCAACAACATTGTCATTAACTGTTTGAAAGTCCAAAAAAAAAATTACATCAAGAAACAGCTGATTACTTCCCAACTGGAAAAAAACAGTCACATTGAATGTTGCTGTTTCTCTTTTGGAGAACTTCCTTTCTCTTCCCACATTTGGATATAGATTGTTACAGTTTTATGATTTTTGTTATATCCATAGAGGTGCACTAGCTAACAATCAGAGCAAGTGCACACAGGAGCACACATTCTGAAATAGCAAAATCTTATAAATGTATCACTTCATCTGAGAAAGACAGATAGTCTCTGGTGTCAGTCTGTATTTGATATCTCTTCTTATTGTACATTGCTGTTACTGACTGACTGATGATGTTTGTCAAACTGTAAATATTGTATTCTGCCTCTGTGTTTCATTTTGGCTTTTATTGCCAGATCTTTTTCAGGAATTGTGTGTTATTGCTATATAGACATCCTTCAAAGAAGATTAAATGATCCATAAAGTCCCTTCCAGTCCAGTGGATTGTAATTTTATTTTTAGAAAAAAATCAGTTGTGATAAAAGCTGTATCAGGTTTCTGCCTGGGATACATGCTCTACATCAAGCAACCTGGTAATAATCAGGCTTACAGAATATTTGGGAGTGGAGACAAGTGCAGTTGGACGGGTATTATATATGAAAATGTTCTAAATGTTCTTTACTAACATAGTACATTTGTGCTGTTATTTTGACTTAGATTTCTGCTCATAAGATAGGCAGATACATAGAAAACCTGGAAAAAAAATCTAGAAAAGGAAGCTTATCTAAAAGAAATACGTCCTCTCTAGTAAAGGACTGCCATTTCAAGTAGTCACAAGTCATCTTCTATACCCAATAAAAAAAAAAATAGTTCTTAACAATGAATTTTCTGACTTTAACATACGTATTTGAGTATGTCTGATTTTTAGAGGTCTAGGATGAATAGATGCTGAAACCACCAAAAATTAGGTAGAATGAATCCCATCATGGATAAAAATAGAAGTGTGTGACTTAACCCCAAAACTGAGTATGAATTCTATCTCACTAGTGAAGGTACACACAACTCACTCTCTAAATTCACAAACATACATATTCAGATTACATGGCATGATCAGACCTCTCAAGAATCAGCACAGCCCCTGTGTCTGTCCAGTATCCCCTCACCAGGATCCTTTGAGTACCTGCACAACCCCTCTGTGCATGCAGCACCCCTTCTTGGATCCCAGGCCCTCATACCCACTTCACAGCTTGGCTACTCTCCAGAGAGTCCAGCTTGAATTTTGCTGCAATTGCACACACTAGCTCATCCTTCAGTCACTCCATGTTTCCAGGTTCCTCTGGCTGTACCAATATGGACTTCCCAACAGCCTAATATTGAGGCTCAGATTCAAAGCCTCAGCTACTCACCAGCTGGTCCAGTCTAAAGTTTGCTGGTGAAAACACATGCACACCCATGCACAAGAGGTTGGGGAAGATAAACACACTTTTCCCTCTCCCCCCCCCAGCAATAGTTACCAGGCTCACAGGCTACAAACCATGGCCCTACTCCACCTTCTTGCAACTACACTCCTGGCTTGACTCTCGTAGCTGGCAGTAATACCATTCACATATATATAGGTCTCACCAGGAGCTGGCAATTAGATCTCCAGCACATATACGTAAGAAATAGTTCAGATGTGCAGAGATTAAGAATCCATGGGAAAGTGTATGAAGATAGGACAGATTGCAGGGCAAGCATGTTGACTGGCCATATTTTATGTCTGACTAGTCCTAAATATGAGATTAGATTGCTAAAACTACAAAGACTAGAAGTCATCCATGAAATAGTGAATTATCAGACACTCTCCGCAATGCTGAAAAGACAGAGCAAAGATTCAAATCACACTTCATTCTGTATCATTCTCCAAATCACACATTCCCTTTATACCATCCTTTTTAGCCTCTCAAAACTAGTTCTCCCCCATTCATTTCCTTTGAAAAATAACACTTGATGCAGCATATTTGACCCAAATATAAGTTCATCTTAAAAATACAGTTTACACAAAGTTCCTAACATTCAATATTCTCTTCAAAAAAGGCTTTTTTGAGTGATCAGAAACAATTGAAGAGAAAGGGCATTTGTGGAGTTGTCACGCAAAAATCAAGGTTATTCAAGACAAGAATATTATGATCTACCTTCTCAGAGAGAATCTCTCATTCCTGTATTGGTGCCATCAGTCATGACTATCAGCTATGAAAAATGACTCAGAGAAAAAGAATATCTGGATCCAAAGAATATCTGGATCCAAGATGAAATTTTTAGTCAATACAGAGAAGTAAGAAAGACAAGATGCAAAAGGCCCTTGGTTATCACTTAACTTGTAAATTAACAATGTTCTAATGGTTGGACATGCAACTACACTGATATAGTTTGGGCTTTTCTTTTGTTTTAATGTTTTCATTATCATTTCATTAACTTCTGCTCTCTCCTGGTATCACTCCTTTAGTGTAAACTATATTTAAAATAAGATTCAGTAGCAATTTTTCTCTTAAACATTCCTAGTGCACAGAATCAACTTTCTTTGTACCTTAACAAGCGACCATCATCAGCTGAAGATGATAGAACTGACAGACACCCCATTTTGTGATACCTACAAGACTTCTTTTGTATTAAATTTCCATTTTCATAAATTCTGAAAAGGGGACAATGAAAGTATTCATTTTGAAGTCATTTCAGCAATACTTCTATGCAAATAGGAATGTATATTTCTGCACAAATAAGGAGTGCTGTTGGGATACTTCAGTAGTTCTCTATGCTTAGACATTTATTTCTGACACAATTAGAGAACTTGCTTCTCTAATGAAGAGTGGACACAAATCAGACTTTTTTTGAGCTAATCACTCATTTAAATAGAAATTTGGTTTTGTATGAACAAAAACATACATGATAGTCATGATTTAATCTAATATACATCTCTGAACCTTTGCTTCCTGTTTCCTTCTATGTATGTTTTATTTACCATGACCAGCTTCTTTACTATGTTCTTGTCCTTCTGCTTCACCTGTTGATAAATGACTGTCCCCAGATGGAAATTCCAAAGGTCTCATTTTAGCAGCTTTTCCTGAATTTCTACAAGCATTTCCTGGTTTCATTTGAAGAACCCCTACAGTAAAGAATGTTAAAATATGTAAATCAGTCCTTTAGAATGCCACTGTGCTGGTAATTACTGTCTTGCTGGTATCATGTTTACTATACCATAATTAATCACAACTGTACTGTTTATAAAGGTCTCGTTACGGAAGTCTCTTAGCAAATACCTGCTACTATTTAAAACCACATAGGGTAATCATCTCTCAGAGGAATGTTTCTATGTGAGGTTAGCGGGAAAATGCAAAAGACTAATTAGCATGTTGAATAACCATTCAGCAATGCCCAAATCCTAATCACCTAATAAGTAAGAGCATTGTAAGAAAAGTACAAATACATACTGTAGTGTACTTATACAGGTGATAGCAATATTACTAACAAGTTTGTTTCAAGTATTGATGAAATTGTTTCTCTAAGCTTTGGTGTATTATAAAGAATGCATGAACGAGGGCTGTTACACATCAGATAGAAGATAACACCAGTGTTCCACAATAGTTTCCCCTTGTGCAGGATAACTGGAGAAAATGAAAGCCTGTATTAAGAATAAAAAAAATATTCACACGACGCTGGAAACATTTATGGTTCCAAATGATTTTTAATTTCATGAACAGTGCATTAAATTGGAAGCAAACAGAAACTATCTATATAGATACACACATGCACATAGACGTTCCAAAAGTAATGTCTCCTGATTATTTCCTTTGAAAGTACAACAGATACAAAGAATACAATAACACTATTTAATAGAGAAAATACTCAGATACAAAACAGTCACAAATATTAGCTGTGCATTACCACCACTGATGAACAATATTTTTGAATATTAAAAAAAAAAAAAAAATACACCAGTAGAGGTAACTTATTGTCATCACTTCTGAAATACACCACTTTCCGTTCTCAAATCTACTGTTTGGTCTCCATAACAATAACATAGAAAATGCTATTTTTTCTCCACATGGAAGAATTTAGTGACAAACTTTTGCTTCGTATGCACTTCCATGTCAGATGCCATCGTGTCAGACTGCCCTTCTGCTGCCATCTGTCACACACAGTAGCAAAATGTAACAGAATATTGGTGAAAGGTTCAACTTCTATTTCCACACCAATATCCATCTCTGACATTGTGGGCAAGCATAAAACAGGAGACATTACCTTTGAAGCAATCCTTGTATGTTTGTGTACATGTATATATACATATATAAAAATACATATATAAATATAAAATACAGAATATATACAAATATGTAATATACACAAGGACACTTAGCTCCTGACATTTGACTCAAAACATCCAACTCACCCAAACTCATCTTAAACCAGGTTAAGAATTGTAAGTTGCTTTCAAAAACAGTCAAGCAAATCATAAAACTCACTATTTGATTTTTAACAAATGCTTCACTTGTGACAGTCTTTATTTATTAAACCTCTACATAGTTTAAAACAAACTTCAGATGTTGGATAAGTTGACACCTTCTGACTTATGATGCTTATGGAGCTGATGTGAAGGGAGAGACTCCTTGACAGTAACTAAACATGAACAGCGTGGACCGAAGACTGAGTAAGAGTCACCAATACTGAAAAATCTGTAGTACAAAAGAAGAAGAGATGCTCAGGAGAAGCACCTTAGGCTGTGTGCCCATGAGTAATCAGCATGTCCCATTGACAGAAAACCTGCAATCAGCACTATTGCTAATGACCTGTTGTCTGTAGTATATGTACATCAGCAATATTTACTTCAGAATAAATTTATTCAGGTTCATGAGCTGAAAGTTCAATAGCCCTAGAAGTATGTTCTTCAGAAATGGGTCTCTTACTGTAATGTTATCATAAAGAGATCTAGTTTATGTACTTGGACTACTCTGATTAAAAAAAAAAAAAGGAGAAAAACAATGGGAGAATTGCTTTAAAAATACAGTCTGGATGCAGACAATATTTTCAATGAGGTATCAGTTTTTGAATAAAATGTATTTTCCTTTTTAAGAAAAAATACGAATTATATAGAGTCTGTGATTCTATAACCTTCACACCTTTACAGAACAGGAATTAAAAGTTGAACTTCCTAGACATTAAAATCTGTTTAGGAAAATCTTAAGATTGGAGGGAGGGAAACCTCAATTTAGTGCAGCATAGCAAGGAAGTTAAAGTGAGTAAAACATTCTGAGTAAAAACTGATGTATGAACTTGAGGAGTAAATTGTACAATAACTTAGATGATTAGGTTTCAGGATTTACTCTAGAGAGAATTTGTAAATAGATACATAACAGAGTGAGGACTGAACCAGATTGTTGGCTTAGTTCACCTCTCTTCCTGCAAATTAAGTCATTTGTATCCTTGAATATAGTACAGTAAGAACATTAAAAAAAGTCTGATAAAAGACTATTTACAATGTATTTTTGTTTGCTTGCTTACCATGTTATACTGCTGTCTGTGTAGCCAATTGAGGAGGCTGTTTATTTGTCTTTTCCTACCTGCTGTAATTCCAGTCAGATATAAACTTTCAGAAAGGTAAAATTTTTTCTCTTGAAAATGAAAAAATCTTTTCATGATGCGTCTTCAAAAGCGCACGTAGAAAATATGGAGATCAACCAAAAGAAGTTACGGGCAAGCATATTCTTTTGGAATTCTTTTTTAAATGGAGATCAACATTTGCAACAATAAAAATAAGTATCATTATTATTACTCAATACTCAGTTTTTACCATATAAAGCAGAAAATCAAACAGAACTCTATTCCACAATGCTTTCCTTAAATTATAAAGATAATAAGTTAGAATCATGAAAATAGCACCAATAGGCAAAAAAAAAAAAAAAANAACTTTCAGAAAGGTAAAATTTTTTTCTCTTGAAAATGAAAAAATCTTTTCATGATGCGTCTTCAAAAGCGCACGTAGAAAATATGGAGATCAACCAAAAGAAGTTACGGGCAAGCATATTCTTTTGGAATTCTTTTTTAAATGGAGATCAACATTTGCAACAATAAAAATAAGTATCATTATTATTACTCAATACTCAGTTTTTACCATATAAAGCAGAAAATCAAACAGAACTCTATTCCACAATGCTTTCCTTAAATTATAAAGATAATAAGTTAGAATCATGAAAATAGCACCAATAGGCAAAAAAAAAAAAAAAAATTACATCAAAAGACACTTCTGTAAGATTTCTGCATACACGCCCTAGGTTTTTTTTGACCAGAGACTGGCTAATCTGTAATCTGAATAAGCCTTCTTAAGCAAATACACCAAATCTTAATTCCATTTGCCTTTCCGCCATATTCTTTTTCTTTATCCTCCAATGTAAATCCAAATAGCTATAATAGCCCAAAGACATGATATCCTGGTCAAAATACTTGGTTGCATATTTTTGATTGACCATGATCATTTGTAGCAGAAGGTCACATGGTATAAAAACCAAGATGCTGAAAAATAGTAACAAAAATACTGATAATACTTCTTAGTTTGAGTTTCAGAAATGATGTGATAGTATTATCTAAGGTCCCCTTTACAATTCATTTCTTTTTCTGCATAAAGAATAACTGAAGATGATTCTGGAATATTCAAAACTTCAAAATTAAGCTGAATTAACTGAGCTGTAGGAAGAATGGAAGAATTCAGAATCAAGTCACATTTTTTATTGTTTTAATCCTACACTACTCTATTGACAATAAAGAAGCAGTTGTTGCAAAACCTATCTAAACCGCTGTGGTGCTCCAAGGTATACATTAATCTTCACAACTGAAACATTTGGAGCCATACAACCAAAAATGATAGTGCTGTGTGATTAAAGCAGCGATTCTAGTTCAGTAAATATTTTTTTACATATTGCTGTTTATTTTTCTCCTGAAAATGAGCAAGAATGTGACAAGATTTTTGATCAGCAATATTTACCCCATGTACCAAATGTCACAATCATCTGTAATCTGGAAACAGACTAAAAAGACAACATATTAGGTGTTTACAGCATTTTTAGGTTCTTAAACTGGCAATAGCTCATGTTTTATAAGGAACAACTCCTGTCATGGTTCAGTACACTTTAATAGATTTTATTTAGAAGTGCAATACAGTATTAGGTTACTATGAAAGTAGATTCATGCCTTGTAGACAGAAATATTTTTAATAAATAGGACTACTTTTTAAGCAGCACATGTTTCCAATTAGTATTCAGGGTTTATTACTAAGAACAGAACAGAGAATAGATAAAATAGTCCAAATTAGAAGGCTACAAGATCATAAAATTCAACTCCTGTCAGGACCACTCAAACCAAAAAAAAAGTCAAACAGTATTTCTGAAAGCATTATCCAAACACTTCATGAACTCTCCCAGCTTGGGACGATGACCACTGCCCTGTAGAACCCACTCCAGTGCCCACCCACCCTCTGGCGCAGACCCTGTCCCTAGCCCCCAGCTGCCCCTCCCCTGACACAGCTCCATGCCGTTCCCTCGGACCCTGCCGCTGTCAGAGAGCAGAGCTCAGCGCTGACCCTCCACTCCCTACGAGGAGCTGCAGCAGCCATGATGCCGCCCCTCAGCTCCTCTGCTCTGCACTGAGCAAACCCAGGCACCTCAGCTGCTCCTCATATGTCTTCCCTCTGAACCTTTCACTAGTTTAGTAGCTCACCTTTAGTTGTACTATGAGAAGGGGATTAGAATGTTATCTTGTGGTGCCCACAATTATGGCTGGGCACAGAAAACAAGAAATGTAAAGCCCTGTCAGCAAAGGAAAGAGGGGGGGGGGGGGGGGGGGGGGGAAAAAAAAAAAAATAGAAAAAAAAAAAGNAAGGAACAAAATATAATTCAGGAAAAACAAAGAATGTTAAATCAGTTTTGGGCAAGAAAACAACAACAAAAAAAAAAAGGAATATGAAGAAAATTAGAGCAGTAACAGTATAGGACTGGAGACTCTGAAACTGTTCAATTCCTATAGCACACACCCCTGAAAATAAGGTATTACTGTTTACTGTTACTAGAAACTGGTCAGAAACTTCGTATACTGTCTCAACAGTTCAGCCCCTAAGGGCATTAAGCTTTCCCAGTATTTCCAGACAACGAAGGATTTTTAACCAAGCAGAAGTTATCTAACCTGCAGTAATTGCTTCTTAGCTTTGTGAGATTATGCAGTTGAGCTACTGTTCTAATATTTCTAACACTGGCAACATTTTTTAACTAGAAGATGGCAACTGCAGGTAGTTGTTCTGTGCAGACTGAGGTAAGCATGAGCCCAGAATGAAAGAATCTACAAGAGTCCATGGTGCCAACAGTGTCCTTAAAAATGTAAGCACAGAAGCCATAAGAGTATAAACAGAATTGCTGGTTACTAGAAAAATGCAGCCTTGTAATTTTGTTTCTGGAAACAATTACATTTTTTAAAAAAGCTTCAGGGGAGGTAGGAGGAAAGAACATTCTCAGTTGATGTCATACTTAATTCAAAATAAATTCACCATTGTGAGCACAAAGCTAGAGAAAGGGACAGAAAATCTCCATATAACAGCTTTAACTGTTCAATATTTTTTTCCACAGTAAGATGCAACTGTGTAACTGAACTCAAAGTATTCATAACTGGACTATAAGAACTTGGTTTGTTAGCCTAATAAAGAACTTTGTTTCTGCACGTCAACTAACTTTTATTAAGAATAAAAACCTAACTGTCCTGGGTATAGTGCCACAAGCAGAAAGGAGCTCTGTCTCTCCAGAGGGAATACTCAAGATAGATCTGATGTTTGGTTTTGCTCTCCTTGAGTCACATGGCTCAAGAATTGAAGAATTTTAAGCAGAACTAATGTTCTCTGTCTTACGTGGATGCATTGAGTTGTATGGGAAATTAGTAAAACTCAACAGATGGCTTAAGAATAGGGCTTGTGATTAAATTCTGAAGATGTTTCACTACTGGCAATATCTATAGGAAGACTTTTTTCTCATTAGAGATATTTCAATTATTCTTACAAAATTATCTTCTGGGATAAAGTGTCTAAAGGATTATAAGAGCTTTAAAATGGGAAACAAGCATGATAAAGGCAACTTCCATAACCAGCTGCAATAGGATATGAAGAAAACAAATAAATACAGAGTAGAGACCATTTGCTGGTAAGTACAAATCAGTACAGAATAAAATTTTACACTAATTAAAACAATTACTAAACAACATAATGCACAGATAATTCAGCATAAACAAAGGTCTGACAAAAACAGCCAATGCAAGCTGCTAGAATACCAAAACTACGTAGGTTGCTCCAAAAGAAATGCCTCCTATTTCCATGAAAACTACAAGAGATAAAAAGAGGACAATAACACTATTTTTTATAACAAATTATCAGCTACAAAATGCTATTTTTCAGCATAGTCAGCACCGTTAGCTATGTATTTTCACCAGCAATGAGCAAGAGACTATATACTGAACCAGCATTATACTTCAGTGCACCAGGAGCTAATCACCATGCAGCCCCTCAGTAAGATATCAGAGGGGATTAAAGAGCATGAGAACTCATGAGCTGTTGTAAGGAGTTTAAGGAAAAAAATAGTGGGAAAAAAAAAAAAAGAAGAGTAAACAGCTCAACTTATGCAGAACACACTTGCCCACCAGCAGCCAGCTGCTGTCCAGTCAGTCCTAGAGAAACAGCAGCTTCCAAACGCCCCTCTCCAGTTTTATGTTTCAGCAAGATAACACATGCTCAAGTATAATCATATGAAGACATAGTGTATCCTTTCGGTCAGTTTGGGTCAGCTGACCAGATTCTGTCCCCTCCCATCATCTTGTGTACTCCCAGCCTCCTTGCTGTCAGGGCTTCACAAGAAGGTGATAAATTCTTGACTTAGTGTAAATATTGCTCAGCAACAGCTGAACCATCAGTGTTGTCAACATTATTCTCAACATATATCATAGCTCCATATGAGCTACTATGAAGGAAATTAAGTCCATCCCAGAGGGAAAACTGTAAACATTTTTAACGTTGTAGATTAGTTCAAATATATATATAAGATCAGATATATTTTCTCACATTAGAGGTGACTAAAGAGAGTAGTAACAATTACTTGGAGAAGAAACCTTTGAGGTACCAATTAAACAATGACCAAAGGAAAACTTTTCCAAAGCAGTATGATCATTGGATGCTTTAGAATGTGAATAATGTTTAGGATAAGCATGAAAGGAGCTGTGGGTGACCTCTTTGCAAAGATCAGGTGTGAGATGATTTACAAGGAAGCTACCCTCCCTACTTAAAATGGTGTTCGCATAAGTAAGATAGTTTCTCTGCTGACATGCATACTACAGCATGTTTGGTAACCAGGTGTTATTCATGAGGGCATTAACCCCTCTGGGAGTCTTTCAGTCTCAATACAAAGAGGTAGAATCCACCTGAAGACTTCACTGTCTGCGTAGAAGGAAAATGAGTGTTTGTGAAATAATGTGTATAAGGTTGCATTTACTGGGGGAGAGAACCTCTGTGGACACACGTAAGGGTTGTAAAGGCAAAAAGACCAGCACAAATAAGGAAATATTACAAAAAAAAATGAACACTCACCCATCTCTGAAGATCAATGCTCACATGGAAAGAAACTCTAAAAAGGAGGGACCCCGAACAAGAGCACCTTCTTCAGTGGCAGACAGTCCTTAAATGATAAGTAAATAAAAATACATACTTCCAGAAAAGGAAGACTACATGCTTTTAAAATAGTTCAGTTTTAATGCTGGATAACAGAGACTGTATGCTGTACCAGGACAACAATAGAATAATAAACTATCATCCGCAGAAACTATACAACAATCTGTACAATTTTAGTTTACACAGCTGGCATCAAACTGCTTCATTAACCTACACTTAATACATTTTGTTTTCCATAGTTATTGATATTAATTAATTCAAAATAATTTCCTGATTCTTCTTATTTGTATGTTATTTGTATTGAACTCATCACTACCTTGTTAAACTCTCATGAAATATAATCTTAGTAGCAATACAGAAAACAAACATGAAACCTTGCAATTTCCTCAGATTTTCAAATGTTAGTATCCATGAAAAGCCTTTTTATCTCTGTTTACACAGTTTCCCTGTAACCCTCCACAACATAAAGGCATACTGTGGAAACAGAAGTGTTAGCATAAAGTATCATCCAGGAAAATCTTCAGCTAAGGTCACTGGTCCCTGTCAGAAAAGTGCAAATGCATTATTGTGTTGTTAGACATGCTCTACATGTTCAGAAGAGCAACAGATATTTTCTTCTCTATTCATTTCCTGCTTTTGTTTAGGGGGAACTGTGACAGGGACTAAGAAGGCCTTTTAAGAGCTATGAGACAAATATTATGGAACAAAAAATGTTACAGATAAGGAAGTTTCATACTGTCACTGAGTAAGAGTTCACTTGCTTGAATAAATATTGCAAATGAAAGTAACATAAAATTAAACATTGTATAACTTAAAATATATACACATTAAAATAAATATAGCTACAGATATCAACAGTGCTCGAAGAAATAAATGGAGATCAAGCTGAAATACATTCAAGACATGCAACTTTTACTGAATGTGATACAATGAGCACTGTATCATTTAAAACTGTTTGACAGTTAATGAACTATAAAATCTGTATTGAAATGGAAATGGCAGAAAAAGAATAGCACAAGGCATCAATGAGATAGTCACCATTGATGAAAGATGGGAAAATTTTGTAGACAACAGCTCGCTGAAATTGAGCAAATTAAAAACTGATGGAAAAAAATCTGTGTTCAGATTGAACTAACCAGTTTCTGAGAGAATGAACAGTGTGGCAATATTACATGACTGTTAAATGGATGTTCTTGCTTATGTCAAACTTCCCAAGCAATTGGAAATAAGACATCAGTAAAATAAAGTGCACTCCTTCAAATGTGACTTTTTGTTGATATTAAGAACATGTTAAACATATGTTAGCCACATAATCACATTATAATCTAAGTTTCAATATGGAAGTATGTAATGCAGGGAACTTCAATTTATTCTGATCTTAAGGTTCAAGATTCATTTGTTCGGCATCCATTTTGAATTAATTTCTAAGACTTTTCCCATCTATTTGAGAAACACAGAAATATTTACTTGCACCATTTTCTGCTACTTGGATTAATTTAACAGGACTGTTAAGTTTCATTATTTGTCTGGTTCACAGAACAATGACTTTAATCATCTGTATTTTTCATAGACTTCAATGCATAACTTGAAATTTTCAGCCAATTTACAGAATATGATCACTATTATAATGTTTTCAAATAAACTGTATGAAAAAAAAGTGATAGTCAAAATAAACTGAGTCAGAAGTTGTATGAGTTTTACTTATCCCAAGTTCGAAATTTGGATATTTCTGCTCCAAATTATTCTTTTTATACAATTCCACTATCTAGATTAGACAAAAAAAGGACAATTTTTTCTGATAAATTAAACACTATTTTGTTATTTTTTAGCATGCTAAATGTTATGTCATGAAAGGATCTATCTTCTGCAAACCAAAATGAAGGATATTAAACTGACTAATTTTTACAATATTCCATCCATTATGCATGCAAGTTCAATTTTGTATGAAGTGCCATAATATATTTCCTGCACAAATAGCCAATAAGCAAACAGTAATTTCTATAAAGTTTTATCATCAATGGAAATAATATGAAATATAATGACTAATCTAACAATAAGAAAGAGGCTTTGATTTCCAGATTTTTATAACATCACTTGCTATTAGAAAGTGCTATCAGTCTATGTGATATTAATCTTTGTATTCGCTGATCATTCTATGTTGACTTCCATTGTGTTTATTTAATCATACTTTCAAAAAAGAAAAGATTCATTCTTGCTCTGAAGCAAAGAGTCTCTGTGTGCTCATGGATGTGCTACTCTGTTCCCAAGCTTTCTCTTCATTCAAAAGCATGCTTAATGTGTAAGCTCTACCTTCAAAATAAATTAAGGCAAAGACATGTGCTTAACATATTAGCATGGTCTAAAAAACTCAACCAAATTATTACATTTTATTGAATATTCAGAACAGCTTCTCATTATCATTCATGCCACATATATATGCTGCTTTTAATGTTAAGCTTGTGATATTTTTTTCTACATGTTTAAAATTCAAGTTGATCTCCATTGTGTTTAAATTATTTCATATAAGTAGTTATTTCCAATAGGTAATAATTCTAGTAAGAAAAATCAATTTTGTTAATAGTTTTTCTGTGCTACGCGTCCTGATTTTTTCTGTCAGGAAATGCTAATATATTGCATTTCAGATTATCAAAAGAGGAGTACATTTTCTTGGTGAATAAAGAACATGTCTGCAAGAATGCAGAGAATGAGTAAAATCCATCTTCCTGTCACTGAGTGATGGATTATTTTTAACTACATATAGTTTTCTCTAGATAGTAATAGGCTGCAAATATATACATCAAGTAAATCACTGAATAAGGAGGAATGAAATGGAACAGATCTATTAAAAAAGGTATAGTGAAGTATGTTGGCTGCTCCACGGAATGAAATGAATTAGAACTCGTTTTACTACACTGTTGTACTTGAATACTAAATACAAGACTGTAGGCATTTACAAAAATAACAGAATAACACAGTGAGGATATTTGCAGATCCATATCTGACAGATTTCCATCTTCAAAACACTCCTCAGAATAATAAATAGCAGCAACTTGAGTTGGTAAAATACCTTGCAAGAGACATTCTATCAATTCCTGATAAAATAACATGGTTTTTATAAGCCTGCAGAATAGAAATCCCTGCAGTTCCTGGATAACAAAAACTTCATGCAGTAAGATACAGTTATAATAATATTGTCAAAAAATGTCCAAATTTGAAGTATAAAAAAATTACTTTGGTGATACTGCATATTAAAATTGTATGTACAGTAGTTTTAGCCAAGATTATTTAACTTTGTGAAGTGCAATTTTCAGAAAATATTTGGTTATTATATATGGAATAGAATTTAAGGAAAAGTGAAATATCTGAAATATGTTAAAAAAAAAAAAAGACATTTAAGAATACATTCAGCAGCGCAACTAAAAGACACTTAAATTTAGTACCATCCTTTATGTAAGCTGAAATTCTCAGAATTACAGAGTCACCGAGTCACAGAACTGCAGGGGTTGGAAGGGACCTCGAGAGATCAAGTCCAAGCCCTCTGCTGAAGCAGATAGCCCAATAGGTCACACAGGTTGGCAACATCCTGAAGAAATAACCACAAAAATAATACGCTGCTTAAGCATCTACTTATAATAGATAAGTAAATGGTGCCAAAGATTAAAATATACCTAAGCAAAGCATTTTGCACAGACTTCAAAGAAATTCAAGTTTTGCGAAATGGAAATAAAGTAAGACATGCTACATGGAAATTGGGTGCCTTTTTTTATTAAGCAATCTTATAAGAAAGGAGAAGGGGAAAAAAAAACAACCCTTTTCTATTCACTCAACTTTGACAAAGAAAATTAAGATACAATGATACAGTGACACCTAAAATGACAATTATTTGGGCTTTTCAATCAGAATCTGACAAGGATTTTGTTAAAGAAAAATAAGTTAGAAAGACAAATCTCAAAGTCTGTTACAATGCTAATGGGTTGTTAAATATGAAGCCATGGCTTTCTATTGCTACTATATCAATTATTAACTGCTAGAGACAGCATCACATGGCAAGAAATGCAGCAGATGCAGGAAAATGATATTTTATGTATTTTGAATTTTGTATGGTTTATAAATAATAGCCTATGGGATTAATATTTCCTCACAGTTAATGACTACCTAACTTTAGGGGCAAAACTCCTCTGGATAGTCATTAACTGTCAAGAAATGCTGACCCCACAGGTCATTCTTACTCAAGTGCTGTATAATGAATATAATAGCTATGTAAATGCTGACTATCACTACACTAAATATTTAAATGAGATGCTTTGGAAGAGCATATGGGTTATCCTTAAACTAATCTTTAGGCTAGTGTTGGAAGGCAGGAAAAGGAAGGCTCTGTGAATGCTTGTATACAAGGGCTAATGCTTCTAAGTACTTTTACTCTCTGATCAAAAGCAATTAAGTCTTAGTACTAAAAAAGATGAGGGTTACTGAGGGTGCGGAAGTGATCTAGTTTGTAGTCCTGTCTACTCTAAAATTCGGCTTTGGTAAAAGAAATTATGCACTGCACTGTAAAATAAACTGTCCACTTCAAATGCTCTCACTGCGGTCACAGAAACATGTCCAGAACCAAAGTTCCCATTTTGGTCATCCTTCTTGGACTTTACAAAAGTAGTTCAGGCATGTCCCATTGGATCATGTCTCTGAATCCTAGGCACTGTTGCTCCTTCAGTCTGCTTGTTAGAGAAAGAAGGCAGAACATTTTCACTGCTGAATGTAGACACCTGGCATGTGGTGTGGATCATGTCCATCTACTCTGAATTTGAAACACTAGGTCTTTTTCTGCAAATAGATATACAACAGGATACTCTTTTTAAAATGCTACATGATAGCAAGTGTCCACCTTTGCATATTAATACTCAGTAAGCTAGAGAACACATCTAGGGAGGAGAGTATTCAGACATCATTTCTTTCTTAAGTCTGAGAGTAATTCAGTTTACCTTACTTCACAAGCAGGTATCTCATTATCCAGATTAGAACATGGCAAGAGCCGTAAGCACAGTTTACACCTGTCCTGGAAACAGGCCTCCTCCACAGAAAACTAGAATCAAGTACATGGATGTCAAACACATAGCAGCTATTCAACATTTTCTATATAGCATTAAACAAGGAAAGGTTTGTTTGTTTGTTTTGGTCTCTGCACCAAATAATGCTCTGCTTTTTACATTGGATCAATAACTGAATAAAAGGCAACTGCTTGGAAATATCTCTGCCAACTATTGCACTATGTACACATTTCCTCTGTAACAGAATGTACAGGGCCCATCTAGGATACTGTGTCTCCTTATCATGTATCTGAGATGCCCTGAAGTTTGAACAGAAGTTGTACAACTAGTTTCTCACAATTATTGAATCACAATTCAATTCTGAGACATACATATGATAATCAGGTTACTGCATAGGATGTATGGTTCTACGTGAAGATCAACTAAATGTTCCCATCTAAGTCTATAGCAAAAACTTCAGTCAGTAGATGACTTTGATGTAGGCACTATAAATCTTTTGTATAAATGAAAATAAATGAATTGCATTCATCATACAATCTTCCATCTGCCTCTTGATGACTATTCAAGTGCAGAAATTACTGAAATTATTACAATTTTGTTCATAAAAGAACTAGTTAATACTGTAGCTCAAACAGGACCCTATGACAACCATGAACTATTAATGCACTTACAAGTATCTAATTAATATTGGCTAATCAGGTAGCTGAATATATGCCTATTAAAATATTGTAACTAACTACATTATTTTTGTTTTGTAACATTATGACATAACTATTAAAATCTTACAGTTTTGTTTTGTTTTGTTTTTAATGGATATACAGAGCTGGGCAAAGTTGCAAGTAGGATCCAAGAAACAAAGTTTCAAAAGAGAGGATAAAGAAAGCACAAGGGGCTGAAAATATGCAGGAAAACTTTCCCAGCTACATAAAAGAATGGCTGACAAGATGACTGAAAATAAAAATGAAAAAAGAGAAGGGAAACTATGTTGAGAGTGGAGTAGAATCTTCTAGTTGTTGTTGTTTAGAAATAGCAAACCCAATTCCATTATTCCACTACAAATTCTTTTGTTAAAGCGCTGAAATTCACCAGGGACTGTAAGACATCTGTGCTAGTTGTGCAGCATCAGCTCTGTAGTATTTTGTACTTGCAGCTAAGTTTAAATACGTGTTCTAAAGGCTATGTTTTCTCTATACAGAAATGTATATATATTTATGTGATAATTGTAATTTTTATAAATTATGAGTTTTTAGTGAATGAAACTAAAAGCATCCAGTCTTCTTAGCAGAACCATCACAGCCATTTTTGATTTCTTGATATGTGTATTTGTTGCAACTCTACAAATACTTACACAAGAAATGCTTAATACCAAAGTACAATTGAAAGAGGATTTAGTCAGATCCACTATGAGGTAACTGTTACAAATAATGCTACATTTTTGAAAAATGGTCATTGCCAGAAAGGAGCTATGAGATGACAAGTATAATTAAAATTATTGTTTAGAAGTGCCTCTGCAGATGAATCTGGTATGACAAGTAAGTCCTATTAGGCATCATATCTTCAAAATAAAGGCCAGAGAAAAATGACTGATTGCTAATTGTCAGAAAGATGGATGGCTTTGATTTATTTATCTTCTAGAAAGGTTTCCTTTCATGTCATTTTTTTCAGATAAAAATCCAAACTCTCTGAAGTCTACCTTCTGAGATACAACAGAGAACAGGGACTAACCTAGTCCAAGACTAATGTCTAGGATATATCTGGATGTTTTGGGCTGTAGTACAAAAACCACAGACCAAATGTTCTGGAAATAGGAATAAAAAGAGCCAATAAACTGGTCTATTTTTTTTATATAAAGCCCAGGTGTACTTTATCACAGTGAGTGTAACTGCACTCAAGAATAGAGATTATTAACACTTTTAAACCTCATTTTGTTGTTTGAGATATGTAAGGCAAAAGTATACACATGCCCTCTCTCTTTTGCTGCTATACATTTTAAGGATAATGGAAACGTCAGAAAAAAAGGACAATTTTTTTAATGGGTCTACAAACCTGGAAGTCCTACTGAAACTGAAGATACTTTTCTGTATTCAAGTGATATTTCACAAATTTAGGTTCAATCTCTTCAATATCTTTATCAATAGCAGTAGGATTGAATACACCCTCAGCAAGTTTGCAGATGACACCAAGCTGAGTGTTGCAGTTGATATTACAGAAGGAGGGGATGTCATCCAGTAGGATCTGGACAAGCTATATAGGTGGGCTCATGTGAAACTTACAAGACAGAACACCATCTGTAGCTCTGACTATAAGCTTCAAACACAGTCTGACTTCAGGCAGCATGAAATTGCCGATGTCCTATTAGAGCACAGTAGAATTTTATTAAAGTGGTAGGATGAGTCAACAACTAAGGAATCAATCAAATGTCATGTATATTTATGTGTATCCCCTCCAGCCCACCTTCAGTCTTCCATTTCTGGATGCCGTATTAGATATACATACATACTATATACAGACTAAGAAGGCTGTACTTTTCAAGACGGATTTTCAGGCCTCCAGTAGGTTTTCCTTCCACAACTTTAACAGTAGTTTATAAGTTCTTAATAAGCTCATACATTTCACAACAGTGATTTGCTATTATAGGTTTAGGTAATAATATATTCTAGGATGCATTTCTTGAAGTAATGACTGTCACATATACTATTTTCTGTACAACTTATGGTCCTATGCTCCCATGCATATCATTGTTTTCAGCTTAATTTATGAGATTGTATGAAGTATAATATTAGAAGATTGTCATACAGTCATTTTAAAGGTAATTGAATTCTACTGATCTTTGGCTTTTTCTTAGTTAAAGAAAAAAATCTGAAAAGAGCATAGATACCACATTCTTATCTCTAAATAAAAGCATGCATATTTGAAAGGAAACATAAACCACATAATTTAGAGAAGGAATTTCTTTTGCAAAGAATTGATGAATGCTGCACACATACTCACTTCTGCCCAAAGCCATAGGATGAAAGGCTGAGTCAAATTTGACCTATTTAGCTAAGCCTCCCCTGCCTTAAAGAAAAAAAAAGAAAAGAAAAGAAAAGAAAAAAAAAAACTTAAAAAAAAATCACTTTTTCAAAGAAAAGATGATATGGCTTCCTCCACAAAAACCCTCCATTGTTTTTCAATATACCTTACTTCCTTTCGAAGTTATCATCACTTTTTCCAGTATTTTACATAATTTACTTTCTTTCTACTTTCCTTGAGAAACTATGTATGAATGATGTAAATCATTATCCACATGCCCATACAAAAATAGTCATCAAGAGCACTTAGAAAAAAAGTTAATCCACAAAAATATTACAAAAAAAGCTGTATTGCAGAACTGTATAATCAAGCAAAACCTATTTTTCCTCTAGTTCTGGTTACAGGAAAATAGATCTCAGTGAGGAAAATTTAAAATGAATAATTCTATTGTTCTTTATACGCCCGAGAACATAAGAAATGCCAGATTATGAGGGACGAGTTGGAATTTAGTATTGCTCTTCAAGAAAAGATGAAAGTATGTATTGGGAGCATAAATACATCATTTTCAGAAGTGGTGGCTGCAGCAGTGAACACAAAAATTAAGTAGAAAACTAGCTGTTCTTCACTCATTTATTCATCCTCTGAAAAAGCAGTCAGGTTTGATATGGTTTGTTCAAAACCTATATCTTTTAAAATAAAAATTGTTTTAGAACATTTTAAATAGAGTAGAGATTAACAGGGAATAGAAAAAACATTGTTAAATATTAAAAATATTCCCAATAAACAAATTTTAAACAAAGAATGATACTGTGGAGTATTTTTACATTAGACAAGATTTTTTTTCGTTTTTTTGTTTTGGTTTGGTTTTATTTTGTTTTTTAAATAGGTGAATTTTAAATGCACCATCACTACTCAGGATGCTGATTTCAAGTATGAATAGTGTCAAAGATTAGATTCAACTGTCTAATACATATTTCTTCTAGTGAGTAATAACAGTGCTAAACCTTTGTAACACAGCAAGTAAGTTAAATATCAGTGTTGAAGTCTTCATTTCTTTATATTATGATATCACACAAATTTCCAGGAAATATAGATGTACATCACAGACTTTGTCTTTTTATTGCTTTTCTTCATCTGTTTATCAAATTGTATAAGATAATACATCAATGCCTGCAATAATGTCATCTAAACTTGTAAGTTAATTTCTACATAGATAGATAACCAGAATTACTGAATAGATAACAGAATTCTGAAGTCTCTATCAGGCTATCTTCCTAATTACTGAAGATAAAACTTACTTGTTCACTTACAGTTTTCAAATCAGAATGTTATGGCAACCTCATCATAAATCTAGAAGAAAATTGACATATTTTCTCAACATTCATTATATCCAGAAAAGACTTCTAATAATATAAAATAATAATTTTGTATTAGTTACTGAAGAAATTATATATATTTAACATGCATATATATACATTTATACAAATAAAGTCCTTAATTTGTTCTCTGTCTTTTAAAGCAGTTAACCCAAAGATAATCATATAGTAAGGATTCAGAAGGAAGTATTAGTAAATTCACAAGGCTAGTCAATTTGACTAAGACTACTGTCTGATCTGTGTATCTGAGTATTTGCTATAATGCAGCAGGCATTGTATGGTTCATACTTTTCTTGTTCACAGTAGGACATCCTCTTTGAGTAAAGATAAGTAAGATTATTTATTTTAATTTCAACCATGCTAAAGCATCTCTTCTGCTAGAAAACATTAGTCAGCAGAACTGTAATCTGTGCTCGGTGTTATTGTCATTACATCTGACAGCAATGTATAACTTTGTATCTTGTAAACACTTAGAAATGCACTGAAATAAGGCCTCTAAATAAGTCTGACTGCAACAATTTTTATATGACCTTTCAATTTAATGGACATGTGCTAAACCTAAAATTTAACAGATTTACATTTCGTGGAATGATTTGCAGAAATGTAAACGAATACACAACTATAAAATCATTTTCTTTCTTTTTACAAGGAAAATATTCTTCCTATTCATTTTTTACTCAAGTCTTAGTGATACTGAATAGGAAAAATGCGAAAGAAAAGGGGGAGGGGCTTTGCATTATCTTCTAAAAGTCATCAGTCTTAGGCGAGATCAGAAAAAAATAAGTACCCAAATCTGAAGATCTTCCATTTCAAAAGATCACGTGCTTAGTAAAGCCTATTCTGTTCGAAACAGGAGGATGTTTCAAACACTTTACAGCTATCATACAGTCATACCTCTTTTCCCATTGCTTTATCACCCTCATCTGTTATAAATATGAAACCAAATTATGCATGCACTCATTTTTGCTTTTCAGTGTGCAAACCTTGTTTTTTTAGTACAATTCTGCAACAGTTAAGTGTCTATCTGAACTTCCATTAGAATCCCTTGGTATGTATTACATTATTATAATTATGCCTTAATTTAGGAGAAACTATTTAAATAAGGGTAAATCAATTTAGATCAATTCATGGAATTATGCCTTTAGTGTTGGAGCACCTCTCCTACACAGAAGGGTTGAACCATTTGAGATTATTCAGCCTGGAGAAAAGAAGGCATTGGGGAGACCTCGTTGCAGTTTTCCAGTACTAAAATGGAGACTGACTTACTACATGGTGACAGAGATTGGACAGGGAGAACAGTTTTAAATTAAAAGGAGACTTATATTAGATGTTATGTGGAAATTGCTTATTCTGAGGGTAGCAAGGCACTGGCACAGACTGCACAGAGAAGCTGCGGGTGCCTTATCCCTGGAGGTTTTAAAGGCTGGTTTGGATGCGGTTTGGGGCAACCTGATCTAGTGGAGAGTATCATATCTTATAGAGAGATTATAAATACATGATCTTTGAGGTACTTTCTAACCCAAACTCTTCTATGGTTCTCTAGATGTGGTTGGCGAGGTGTCTTTCAGAATTTGAATATTAAGTGAACAGTGAAGAAAAGCACATAATTTAAAGTGGACGCAGCACATATTGTGCATATGTTATGCAATCCTCAATAAGACTGAAAATCTTTAGTGTTGGAAGTGCAGCGATTTAACAAAATTTAATTAGTAAACCAGTGATTTACCAGTGATCTAAAAAACTTCCCATCCCTGCACGATTTCCATAGCATCCAGCCTAATCCTTTAAAGACAATGCTCCCATTGAAGAATCTTTAATCATTTGAATTATGATTTTGCTAACTACTTATAGGTCTGAATAATTTACCAAACACCTGAATGATGTGATATTGATAAATGATTTCAAAATTATAATCTGTCTGAGATTGCAGATTACATTTGCCATGATTCTCAGTGATACGTAAATCTCTCTGTCAGTGCTAGTACATCCAGGTTCTTACAGCCCACTCCAATTCTACAGTTTTTTGTTTGTTTGTTTGTTTTAGAATTTATATACCTCACAACAAAGGATAGAGAATGTGACCTGAGGATGGATCTATTAGCCTTACAGGGCACAGGTTGAAGGTTGACAAGTATCCTAACATTGTATTATCTTTTACATAATCCAGTGTAAATGATTTCATCAATTTAATTTTAAACAAGAGAACAACTTTTGATCATAAGCTCTCAAAGAAGTCCTAATTTTGATTTTGTATTTGCAGAGTACATGTCACCTTTATCACAAATTCAACATCTCCAAACACACAAAATAAGAAATACCAGAAATGACAAGATTTTTCTTCTGTTTCAGTACTCACAGTTTTAGCCTGGATACAAACCAAGTATAAATATAATACTGGTATTTCACTGTCTCTGAAATCAAATCCAGTTTCAAAAGAATACTTAGACTGCACTCTAATGTATACAGTTCTCTTTCCCTCACATATACATAAAATTGCTAATGTACTATTTATGATGGATAATAAAATAAATTCCATACTGTAGAGACAGATATACAACTTTTTCAGGCTTAGCTATACAGTGAGTTGAATCCTTTCTCATTCATAACAATGTAATTGTGTAGCAGTCTCTGATGCATCAGAATGAAAAAAAAATTTATCTGAAAAGGAATGACTAATCTCAGGAGGAGTGATAAGCAGGGAAAAAAACACAACTTAATCAAATTAAAACCAATACTTATATATATAAATTAGCATTAAATATTTTTTGCTTTTCTCATGGAATAAGTGACCTTGACAAAAATATGAATACCTGATCACAGAGGAGCAAAGAACTAAAAATGATTTAGCATGGGTCTGACAAATTTCAAAATACATCCACTACATATATTGAAGGGAGAAGTTAGTCTTCAATATTAGGTTACATTCATTGCTGAAGTGAATTTTTCCCCACTCATTTGAGTTTTGCAAAATAAAATAGAAAAATATACATTTTAATTTCAACACTTTTGAATTACAGTATAATTAGAAAATAGGCAAAAAATTAACAATACTATCTTCATTATTTCACAATCATAAGGTATTTTGTTCTTACATCTAGACAGCATGAATTATGTGAAAATATTCAGTGTATCAGAGGGGATATCTTACTGCCAAAATAACCTTCTAATTTATTGTTTGAAAGAGAAAGATGTCTGCAACAGCATAGCCCAGTTAATTTATCTCTGGGACTCTAAAAGCAGTTTCTCTGACCAAAGTCAATCCATGTAAAAAGAAATAACAGCATTCCTCCTTTTCCACCTGACAAGTTATTCTCTAAAGTGTCATGCTTCTCAGCAGAACTGAACGGATGCTTTTTTGTCCTTTAAAACTCACCATTCTCCAGAATAATACCTTGAGACAATAAGATTAGTTTTCTGCATATCTAAATCTATCATTTTTGTGGAGAGAGATTATTTAATCTACAAGTAAAACATTTAATCCAGAAAAAAATAACTGAACTTATGTACCAAATAAGCACCAAAATCTCTTGAAAACACTTTTCAACTTTTTATTTTATTCATTCAATTTAGAAGGATGAGAATAAAAAGCAAAGAGTAAGGCAAGGAACATGGACTGTACTTCAGTGTCAGACACAACCAAAAGTCAGTGATGTCAGGTATTAAAGAGACTAGTAGACCTACAGGATTGAATGGCAAATTTCTGAAAAGGCAGTGGGATCAAGTGATTTCATCAGAGTTAAAAAAGAAACTTTCTTCCCTGTGTACCTACTAATCTTGGAGAAGTCTTAAAACTCAAAACTGCTTAGGGCAGAGTGTTCTGTATTCACAAAACGTAACAGCTTCAGACTGTCTAGTATCATTAAATGATTAAAACTTTGTTTTTCATGCAGAAGCATAAATTTCTGTTTCAATATATAACATTGATTTTTTTCCCTGACTCATTAGATTTCTTCCAATTTTCTATTCTGAAGCACTTTGTTAAGGGGTAAAGAAGTCCTAGTATCAGCAGTGGGAAAGGAGAAAGCACTTACAGTTAGATGCACAAGCAACAAAAAGTAGAAAATTGCTTGAACTTTCAATTCATGCTGAAGTCATTCTAACTGAGGTAGTCACAATACTGTAAAATTTAAGAAAAAGTTGATACTTCCAGAATTAGTGAAAGATGTGGGTTGGACTCGATGTTCCCTATAGGTTCTTTCCAATTCCTGCAGTTCTGTGATTCTGTGAATTCATATCACATATTACTGAATTTCAAAGAAAGTCATTAAATTCTGGGTCAAAGTCCAGTTAAAAAGTATGAACTTGAAGTATTCTCATACAGCCCCAAAACATCTATTACATCTGTATCACAAAAAATATGTATTTTCTCCATAGGTAGAGATACCAAATCAGGAGCAAGTAGTACTAAGAATCACAGAATTGTGGAGGTTATATGATCTGCCTGGGGACTGTCTAGGCCAGTACCCCTGCTTAAAGCAGGGTCATCTGGAACAGTTCACTATATTTGATGTACATGACAAGGTTTTGTTAACAGGTATAAGAACACACCAAGTGCTATCCCATATCAGATCAGAGCCAGCTCCAGTTGCTCCAACAGAAACCTGCTGCTGGCAAGAGCTGAGCCAGTGAGTGACACTGGTTATGCTTCTAGGAGAGCAGACTTAAAGGGAAAAAAACATCTGTGCAACAGAAAATTGGAGAGAGAAATGAGCAAATGTGACAGAAAAAGCCCTGCTCACACCAAGGTCAGTGCAGAAGAAAGGCAGGATGCGCTCCAGGCATGGAGCAGTTCACTGCTGCCCATGGAGGAGAAAGCACCCTCCCTCATGTAGTATATCAGAGCAGATACCTATGCTGTAGCCCAGGGAGGACCCTAGGCCAGAGTAAATAACGTGTCATTAAGGGAGATGAAGTCTGTGAAAAGCCTATGAAGGAACCATGTGCTGGCAAGGAACTGCAGAAAAACCTTGCAATCGCGTGGGAGAAGAGGAGGAAGTCAGTTCAGCAGAGTTACATGGACTGATTGCAGCCCCCATTCCTCCTTTCCCCCATGTCACTTAGAGAAGTGGATGGAGAAGAAAACAGTTGGAAGGAAGGTGTTTTAATTGGCAATGAAGAATTAGTTCTGGCTGTGACAGTAATTGTTAAAACATTTTCCTGACTGTATATTAGTCAAGTTGTTTTATCATATTTCCACCCTTTCTGTCATTATGTCACTTTCTGCATTTAGCAGCAAGCCTAGATTTTCCCTTCTTTTTGCTGTTCTTATACTTCTATGATCTTTTCTTGTTGCTCTTCACACGTCTAGGTGGGCCATGGCTTCCCTAATCCCATTTCTGTTTAATTAGACAACATCTTCCCATTAATCACAAAATTGCAGAACTTGGAATGGATCTCAAGAGATCATTGATTCCAATCCCCCCATTAAAGCAGGTACCCTACACAGGTAGGTATCAAGACCAGTCTTGAATCTCTCCATAGAAGGAGACTTCATAACCTCTCTGTGCAACCTGTTCCTGAGTTCCATCACCCTCACCATAATGAAGTTCTTCCAAATGTTAGTATAGAACTTGCTACATTCATGTTTTAGACCATTATTCCTTGTCCTACCACTAGACATCACTGAGAAGAACTTGGTCTCATCCATTTGCCTCCCACTTCCCTTCAGATATTTATAAATGTTTATCAATTTCTCTCTCAATTTTCTTTTCCCCAGGATGAATGGACCCAGGTTACTCAGCCTTTCCTCATATGGGAGCTGATCCAGGCATTTTATCATTTTTGTGGCCCTCTACTCAACTCCATCTAAAAAATTCCCATCATTTCTGAACTGGGGAGCCCAGAACTGGACACAGTATTCTAAATGTGGCCTCATCAGGGGACAGTAGAGAGGGAAGATCACCTCCCTCAGCCTGCTGGCCATGCTCTTTTTAATGCACCCGGGATATCATTGGCCTTCTTAGCAACAAGGGCAACCTTTTGTCCATCATAACACCCAGGTCCTTCTCTACAGAGTTCATCTCGAACTGGTCACCCCTTAACCTGAACTGATGCATGTGGAAAAGCACATCAATTGTAAAACACTTTTCCTGTTATCTTTTACCTCACTTGCAAGATTTAATTCCAAGAGAGCCTTAGAATTCCTTGTGGCATCCCTACTGTCCCTGACAATATTCCTATATTTTTCCCAGCAGACAGGCCCTCTTTCCACCTTTCATGAGCCTTCCTCTTTCCTTTTAGAATCTCTGCTCATCCAGCCCAGGCCTCCTGTAACTCTTCCCTGATTTACTCTTAGGTGTGCACTAATCTTGAGCTCAAAAGAAGTTGTGTTTAAGTGTGAACCAGCTCTCATGAATCTCCTCACCTTCTAAGGCTCTAGCCCATGTGTTACCTCCAAGTAGGTCTCTGAAGAGGTCAAAGTTGGCTCTCCTGAAGTCCAGGGTAGCAATTCTAATTACTGCTTCACTTCTTTCCCACAGGATCTTCAACTCCACAATCTCATGACTGTAGAATTCTATACTGCCCCTAACCTTTACATTCCCCACAATCCCTTCCTTGTTAGTAAGAACAAGGTCAAATAACATACCATCTTCATCAGCTCCTCCACCATTTGCATCAGAAAGTTTTCTTCAGCACAAACCTGCTTGTGTTTAAATTTAGTCAGGAATAATTTGTTTATCCATGAAGGCCTCCTGCTGCCTTTATTTAATTTCTTTCTCACTAGAATGGATCATTCATCAATTCTGAAGCCTTAAACGCTATAGTTAAATATAAACTAGTTGTCTTTGACTTTTGCTTCTCTCCGGAATAGTCTTCCTTGCGATTCTGTCAAGTAGATAACTGAAGAGGCTCAAGTCTGCTCTTTTGAAATCCTGGCTTATGATTCTGATTTTAGCCTGGCACATTCCATGAAGTATCCTGAGCTTCTGTCATGGTCATTTTAGCCTTTGGCTTCCACATAGGAAAGATTGTTTAAGGAATAAGTAGAAAGTCCAATAGAACCTGTCTTCCTTTTTCATCCTCAGTCATGGATCAGGAAGCTGTCGCCAGTGCACTCCTAGAGTTTCCTCAGTAGCTCATGCTCTGGTGAGTTGTCTCTCTGGTGGGGCACAACACTGATAAGAACCTTTGGTTGAAATAGGAATTTTAACACTGGCTGTTGATGTGGTTTTAGATATCTGTCAGTACCTTTCCATGGATTAAAAGAGGAGTAGCTATTTTGATTAGACATTCTGGTAAAATTTTGATATTGAAGACATATAAGAACAGTGGAGAAGATTGCTATGCTACAGAATGCATCACACATTCCTGCAATTTTTAACATACCAGTGATCATTAATATATGGTACATAGGTCACCCCAAAAGTAACAGGACCTATTTACTTCAATTAAAGCTGCAAATAGCAAAATAACAATATTTGATAGAGCAAGATTTCAGCTTTAAACAACTATTTTTTTAAACATGGTCAGCACCATTAGCTATGCATTTACACCAGTGATGAACAAGAGTCTGCGAGCTGTGCTTGTAAACATCTCCACCAGGTGAGGTAACCCACTGCCTCTGTTAACACTGCCAAAATACAACATCCACTGCCATCCATCACTGTGCTCACATTCAGTGTTTGGCTTCCATAAATGTTCAGAAGGTTATAAATGAATGTCAATTGGTGCCATTTTCTCCACATGCAGGAATGTAATGACACACCTTTGCTTCATACTCACTTTCATGAAAGACACTGTTTTTTTCAGGTTTTCCCCTCTGCTACAATCCATTGCACAGCAATGAAATGTAAAGGACTACATGGTGTAAAAGTTCAGCCCCTACTGCCATACCACCAACACCTACCACTGAAGTCATGGATCTATGTAATAAAGAAAGAGGTATTAATCTCAGAGCAGCCCTAGTATTTACGGTATTTTCAATTTAAAAAATAATATATAAAAAAAAAAAACACAAAAAACTCTATTTTCTGACATAAGTACTGAAAAGTGTGATAAATATTTTACTGCCTGACTCATGCTGTCTGGAACAAACTTTAATGAATTACATTTTAATGCTGCAATTCAAGCATTAAGCTGTCAAAGTTATGATTAATAGATTTGCATTCTAATAAATGAAAAATAGCTCTATAAGAGAATTTTGTTCATCATTACTATGACAGTGGTGTGATAAGAGTATTGCATCAAATGTTTTGTTATAGAACAAGTTCTGCAGAATTATAGAGAAAGTGAATTTTCATGGAAATAGCTGTAACAGTGACTTCCTCATTAGTATTGCCACTTCGATAAAAAGGAGTAGGAAAAAACATCAGCATTAGGATCCTAGAAGAGCTACTTGTTGACCAAAATATCAAATTTAGGATCAAACTGAACTATGCTGAAGTTATTTCAAGGAAATAAAATATTATTTAATTATTGTTTCAGCCTGAAAACCAGTTTGACCTGATTATTTCCACAATTATTTCATTCAGCCAATGAAGCAAAAAAATTCATTAGCCTTGTTTTGATGATTCTTTTCATACTTAACTTGTCTTTGGGAGACTAAATGAGATAACTGCTGGAACGGAATAATCTACTATCAAACTCAAATAAAAGTTCCCAAACTAAATATATATTGATATATACATATTAACACATAGAATATGTATCAATACATATAAAAACTTTTGTGCCTTACAGAAGCACTTATTTAGGGATATGTGATATAATATATACTGTCATTTTTCTTTTCTTCACCAGTAGACACTTCAAAAGGTCAAAAGCAAGGCAAACTGTATTCCATCTGTAAGTTAATAATGATTTCTGGAGCATTAGTCAAGTATCTATATACTTTATTGAAGAATGGAAGCATAGAGGTGAGATTTGAAGTATTTGATCATACAGAGGTAAAAGATTTTGCACAGGTTGGAAATCTGACTTCAAATTTGTCCAAGATAGATTTGAACAAATTCTACTCATGTGAGAGTTGCTAATACTCATCTCTCCTGCACTTATGTTCACTCTAATTTGGTGTTGTGGTATGAATCATCTTGCCATGAGATATGTTGGCATAAAAAATAGATATATACTTATATGGACTAACATACACACATACATTTTAAATTCTATTCACTTAATTCATAAGTAATGTAATCATAATTTACCTACCAGTAAAATATAACACTTGTCATTCTTCTAATGAGCACAGTGATAAAATATACTGACTTGCTTTTTCCCCTTGAGATCAAGGAGAGTCCTATTAAAATTAATTAGTATTATCGCTTTTGCAACTGTTAATGAAAAATATGATGAAAACTAAGTCTTTGATTGAAGTAGCTTATTTAAAAAACATATTCCTATTTTTTCAAAAGCATCAAGATCTGAACCAAACTTACTGGGTTAGATTTTATCTGTACATTATTACTATTAGTAAGCATGCAAAATACTTGCAGAATATACTTTATATTTTAAAGAACAAAAAATACCACAAAGACTCTGTGAAATTTAACAACAAACTGTACTGTCACTTCTCTGTAGTACAAGGAAGGAGTAAATGTTTTGGCCTTAGTAGAAGACAAATAATTGTTTGGCCATAGTTACCATGTAACAAGTAGTTGAATTTAAAATTGGTGATGAACGAAGGAATACTGCCACCAAAGCTTCTGCTGTAGATATGGTAAGAGCAAATTTCAGTCTGCTCAGGGAATTAATAAGTTCCTTGGGAAATTGCTTCTGAAGACATCAGGGTTCAGCGATATCAGTCCTCTTTAAGTATCATAGGAGTTGGTAATTCAGAACTGTCAGAAGTCAAGCAGATGAGGTAGAAGGCTGACTTGGCTGAACAGGGATCACCTTCTAGAGCTTAAGTGGGAAAAAAAAGTATACGGTCATTGGAAGAAAGGTCAGGTGGTATGGAAAGAGTACAAAATTTGTAAGGTCAAAGCTCAGTTAGAGTTGCAGTTGACCAATACTGTGGGAGACAACAATGTATTTTAAAAAATAAAATAAAATTAACAACAAAGCAGGACCAGAGAGAACATAGGTCCATGACTTGATGAGACCAAACCACACCACTTCATAAGGTGCTCAATCACCAGTCCAAGACATGATGTAACAGTACCCCTACACTATTGTTGGAAGGAACAGGAAAGTGCTATTTCACTAATTCAATTTCTTTTTATGACCAGGTTACCCATCTAGTTGACCAAGGGACGTGGATATTATCGTTTTGGATATCAAAGCCTTCAATACTGTTTCTCACAATACCCTTATTGACAAAATGTCCAGCATATGTCTAGACAAAAATATAACATAATGGGTGAGCAATTGTCTGATGGGTCAAGTCCAAAGGATTACAATAATTGGGGTTATATTAGTTTGATGGTCAGTCACTAGCGGGGTTCCCCAGGGCTCCAACTTGGATGTAAGACTAGAAGGTGTTTTGAGCAAGTTTGCTGATGATAATGGATTTGGGAGGAGCTATCAATTTCATTGTGGGTGGTGAGGCTTTGCAGAGAGATTTAGACAAATTAGAGATCTGGACAAGCACCAACTTAATAAAGTTTAGCAAGAACAAGTGTCAGACTCTGCATCTGGGAAGGGACAACCCTGGCTACGCATACAGACTGGGGGATGAGATGCAGGAGAGCAGCCCTGTTGAAAGAGATTCGGAGGTTTCGATAGATGGCAAGTTGAACATGAGGCAATAGTGTGCCCAGGCAACCAGGAAAGCTAACTGTATTCTGGGGTGCATCAAGTACTGCATTGCTAGCCAGTCAGGGGAAGTGACTGCCCTGCTCTACACTCCACTAGTGTGATTTCACCTCGTGTATTGTGTGCAGTTTGAGACACAACAGTACAAAAAGGGCGTGAAACTACTAAAGAGTGTCCAAAGAAGGGCTACACAGATGGTGAAGAGTCAGAGGGAAAGACATACGAGGAGCAACTGAAGTCCCTTGGTTTGTTCTGCCTGGAGGAGAGGCTGAGAAGAGACCTCATGACATCCTACAGCTTCTTCATGAGGAAGAGTAGAGGGCCAAGTACTGATCTCTTCACTCTGCTGACCAGTTGAAGGATCCAAGAGAATGATACAAAACTGGAGATAGGAGAAGCTCAAGTCGGATGTGAGGAAAAGGGTCTTTACCAGAGAGTGGGTGGACACTGGAACATGTTCCCCAGGGAAGTGGTCACAGCACGAAGTTTGCCACAGTTCCAGAAGTACCCAGATAACGGTATAGATACATGGTCTGATTTTTGGGTGGTCCCACATGAACCCAAGAGTTGGACTCAATGATCATTATCCAACACAGGACATTCTATGATTCTAATTTATTTTTTTCAGTCTTCCTAGATCATACTGCTAAATCAAACCATTGCAGTTTTCTTCATAATAATGAACAGAAGGCTCAGAATCATTGTAAAAAGACACTGAAATTCATACAAATAGCTACTCCATTAGTGAAGTAGGTCAAAGGCAGAACTATTTGTGTCTCTAGCTAAGCTCTTCAAACACACTGCCCACTTATCATTAGCATATCACTGCTTAATGTCTCAGGGTCTTGCCTCTATATCCGTGCAATTGACCTCTCTGTAAGAGCTCTTTGAAGAAAGTCAAATGGTAAGATTTAGGTATTTAGTTCTAATTTTGCCATCAAAAGCATGTGATGATATTACAGCAACATAAGTATTATCCAGTATATTCATAGCTCAGGCAGACCAGTAAAAACATTTATTTCCTGTTTTTCTCTAAAAAAAATAAACTGATATGCATGAAATCATGATAAATATTTTAACAGTGTTTGCCTAACAGCAATGATAAATCTAGTAAGTATAACTCCTATGTTCATCTGTAACATCTGAATTTCTGGAATTTAGTTACTTTTAGTAATTTTAAGAAATAAGATATGATTGTTTTATTCTTCATCTTCATCTCTTCAACTCTGTAAAGTGCAATTTTAGTAACACTTTGTGAAAGTTTTCAATTTCCAATTATTCCACCTGTCATATTTTGAAATGATTAAATTTATTATGACTAAGATGGTAGGTACATTTCCTGAAGTCAAAGAGAATATTTCAATATTTTTTCTTCACCTACCGGAAGGGAATTTGACAAGTATTCCATCTTAAAATCAAGCTAGCAGACTATGAAAAATAATAATAAAAACAAATCTTTGTTCCAAGAAAAGTTGTACTCACTGTTGAAATTTAATTTGATTTAATTTAAATTTAAAGCAATGAAAAAAAAAGATAAGATTATGTAGATACAGTTTCACCAATGATTTCCTCTGTAACCTTAGTGAAGTTGGACAACAAAATACCCAGTAAAACAAAACACATATAAATGAAATTTATATAAGAATTTTGGAAGCTGTAACAGTCAGTGTTTGTATTTTTCTTCATAAGTCAATTAAATATTGATGTACATCATCTTGCAAATATATTGTGAGAAAAAATAAATATTTGTAAACTTTTTTGAGATACTAAAAATTTCTGAGAATTATGAATAGTACATGAAATACTGGCCTATTACTGGAACTAAAAGGGAAAAGCTTCTGAAAATATATTGTTTACATTTATTTGAAGATCTAACTAATACTTGTCAGCATAAGAGGGATGACGGAGTTCAGGATAAAAATAAGGAACTGTAATACAAAACTGAGCAAATATCAAACTATTTGAAACAAATGCTTGGATGGAAGAGAGCAGAGGATAAGAACTTGCTTCATGGCATCTAGCGTCATTCATCTCTCTACAGAAAGGAAGATATCTACCATTAACAAATAAACAACAGGGAAAAAAAAAGTAACTTTATTATCTACTTTTGAAATTGAATATGAAATGATATTCTAAGTAACAAATTGACAGGAAGTTTTGGGTAGCATTTCAAATGTGTAATAGTTGATATCCACAATGCAAAACTGCATACCTAGTAAGTTAGACCTTTTCTTCAAGGTCAGTTGAACTCTTTAGAGTTTATGCTCTTTCACAAAGGAATAAGAAACAGCTACTCTAGAATTCTCATTTCCTCTTCATCTCAAGAAAAAAAATAAAAATAAAATAATTAAAAAAAAAAATGAAAACTGTTAAATTGTAATTGTTAAATCAAGTATTTTAATAGACTATCAACTGATATCTGAAACAGTTACAGATTCTTTTGAACTGGAAATACAACTGAATGAACCAAAGACTATATCTTTCAGAGCAAGTTTTAAAATATTTTGGAAATTTAAAAATACTACAAACATTATTTTGTAAATCAGCTCACTTTAGAGAATAAGCCTTTCCAGGGTCCATTGTAGAGATTTGAAAACAGGAAAATCAGGCTATAAAGCTTTCTCTCAGTAGCAGATACATGTGCCATTACAGGATCATAATCATATTCATGTTAACAAAAAATATTTTTCTGATTCATAAGTTCAAAAATGTCTATGAAATGTTTATATATTATGGGAAGCACCTTGTACTTTATTTCTTCTGAAAGTATTTTGAAGGAGAAATGTTGTGTTTCAAATGTTCTTTTGAAAAAAATGTTTTTTTTCTATTACTTAATTTTCTGTCTTTTAAACTCCTGCAAAACCTCTCGTATCCAGATAATATATTAGTGAGAAAACATAATATATCTGTAATTAACAATAGCATCAGAAGAGAAAGACCAGGACAATGAAATCTAACACTTTCAATACTTTCTCTCTCAGAGTTTTGATTAATTACACAGAGAAGCAGCAGACACTAATGCTCCCAGTTTCACTTCCAGGTAGAGATGATGATTCCTAACAGCTCCATTTCCTTTGAAAGCAGGAAGAATTTGCAATCCAGAGTGTTATTCATTCCATTTTGCAGCAGGCAAGAAATGAAAGATGCTGAATACGATCAACGAAGGCAAGGGAAGAGGAGGGATATACATCTTGTAAAAATAATTTTACATAGATAGAAAACAGAGTAAAAATAGACTGACCATTTCAGAGTCGCATAGGTCAGTTGCAGAAGAGTAAGACATGCATGAATAGAGGGATGAACAGAGAACTAAAATAAAAAAGAGAGAAAATCTACATATCTCAAAAGCTTCACAACTTCCTGCTTTTCTTTCTATAAACCTGTTTTCCTGGGACAAGCTACTCCCTTTATTCCTGAAAATCACTTTGTACCTTTTTCTTCCCCCAGACTAGCCGTTATCAGTTTCTAATAAAAAATCTTATCTAATCTAAACAAATTTATATATATCATGAAAATATACCTTGTTTCCATTATCATAACCTCTAAAATGTGAATAAGAACCAGAACAAAGTTCAAAGGAGCAGTGTTTCATAAGCACCTGTGCTCATGATTTGATATGTGTGTGATACTGGACAATCGTCAAGGATTTTCGTGTAATTTTTCCTGTTAAGAGTGAATATACGTGGGGCAGAGACCATTGCTAATATCAAAAAAAAACCAAAAAACAAAAAACACACAGAGCTAAGAAACGGAATATACTTAGATGGTGCAGTTACCTGCACCATTTCCCCAAAATGGGAATCTAGCAAGTAGCCTTTTTAAGAACAAGTTTAGAAACTGACTTCTCTCTGGGCATTTTCACATATGAAATATTTAGAAGATGCTGAAAGGAGAACCAGGAGAAAGATCAACTCCACATTACTCATTAAACATTTTAAGATAGAAGGAACTGAAAAGTTTTGGAAGTGCCAACTTCATGAAATTGCCTGCTGGTTTCTCCCACGAAGTATAAGGACGGTTAGAATAATAAACAAACAAACAAATAAAATTAAAAAGTTTTACTAACACATACTACTGTCCTACAAATCTGGAAAAAGATGGGGGAGTATGGGCCAAGAAGAAGGCTGGGGAAAAATAATCTCTTCCATGAAGGATCAAGAGGACTTATTCAGGGAAGAGCAATAAGAGAAAAATTCTGTAGTGACTGGTAATGTTATTAAGATACAGTTTAGAAGAATAAAATGTTAGTTAGGCCCAGCTAGGTTTCTGCAAGGCATAAGGTAGTAAATCTCTGAGGGCTTTGCACATGGGCAAACAAGAGGGTTGTGTGATGGGATTGTAAGAATTTTTTTTTCTGGGTAAATGACTTTACATAGTGGAGTTTTAACTCCAAATGTTACTGTTCATGTGCTGAAAGAAATGTTAATGAAAACATTGCGGCTGTATCTGCCATACAACACTCATCATGGTGGGTTAAATGGAAATTACATTCTGTAGTTCTGCATTTTAGTTCAGTCCTTAAATTATACATCTAGAATCCTACTTTCTTATAAAATATTTCAATCTATTGATTTACTGTGCTTTGGGAAACTTATGGAAATGTCTGTACTTTATTTCTATTACTCCTGAGCTGCTACAGTTAATTTACTATTTCTAAACAGTACACAAACATCATACTTTTTACACACACAGTTATATATGTATATCTATCTCAAAAGAATCACATAGGGACTTTTTTGCATTTAAATTCTCCATCATTCTCAACACAGTATTCCTGCATTTTTGTACCAGCTTTGTTTGAGTCCAAAAATACATTGCTCGTGTGTATTAGGCAAGAAATATACCTGTTTGCTTTGTTATTCAGTAGCCTAAAACTTAATCTATTCTTCATAGCACTAGCAAGAATGTTCAGCAAGTTACTCCGTGTGAATGAAGTATTGGAATCATGCCCTAAGGGAAAGCTCAGTTTTAATGGTTATATGCATAAGATTGATACATTCCCTTACACATAGGAGAATAGATTTCATGCTGAGAGTTTCTAAAGTGATACTTCAGTTGGAGTAAAACAGAAATTGGCATCTCCTTCATGACCCCTACATTTGTTCTCATGGGAGCAAATCTTATCTTTGAGAAAAGTATTCTTTAACTCAGTCAGACAGTTAATAACTCAGTTATTAATCTCTACTCATAATAATCTCCAAATGCACAAGTGTAAAGGAAAACCTTTCCTTAATTTCATTACTTCTTTATAATCAAGTATTATTTTGAAATTTTAATACATAAATATTTTTAAATGAATTATTTTCAAAGAAATCATTTGGTGACAAGAGTCACCTGTGGCACTTGGTATGGAAATTGGAAATGGAAACTGAAGAAATGAAATTTGTTGAAATTCCACTATTGAGTTTAAGTTTTGTCCACAGAGGAAGATTCCTTGCATTGAAAGAACTGAGAACTCTATTGTACTTATCAAACTTGTGAAAATGAGTTGACATTGACTATTTATTGCAGGGAAGTTGGAATAGATGGCCCTCAGGTGTCACTTCCTACTGTAAAGATTCTATGATTCTATGAATATGTAACTGACCACACTTCATTCTACACCTATAGGAAACAGGCCTTTATTCAGCATAGGTCTTCCATTACCACACATGTAAATATGCCCTTTCATAATTTCAATTATAAATCTTTTCATATGAATTCATGACTCTCTTTCCCATTTTGTTGCCCTATTGTAAGAAGAATTGGTAAAAGGTGACAAATTTTTTTCATATAAAGATTTCATTAAGAACCGCATTTTATATATGAGCTTGTTCTGCTCTAGAATTTCACTAATCAAAATTAATGGAAAAAATTACTGAGTGTGGAAGAGGAAAGAGAATTTTAAGAATACCTCAGAATCCTAAAAATACATTCTGGAAAAAAATAAAACTACTTTTAAATTTCTTAAAAATACAGGTCTCTGTTTACTAAGTTAAAGAAGACTTAAAGAAGGTACTGCCACATGTTTAACTATTAATAGAATTAATTTATTGTCTAGTGATTATTCAGTGGTGATTCAGAAATAATTCTAATCTCACTATGGAGTAGGAAAGAAAGCATTTGCATTGGATTTTTATACATAAATCACATATCAACTAGTGAAGACAAAGCTTGGATCAAAATAACACTGAAGGACAGGAGGTATGCAGTTCATCTTTCTTCCACTTTTCCTTCTGGATATCTATTTATTCTGAGTATTCTGAATAAGTTTCAATTAAATGGAGGTAAGGATGGATTCAATGTGTTTAACAATGCATGATAATCACAATAATCACATAAAAATACTTGTTTTATGCATTTTTAGTTTTATATATTTGTTCTGTATCATAAAAATGAAAATCCTGAAAATAATAAGGAATATCCTTTTAATTAAAAAAATAAAGGATTTTATGTTATATTTTTTTAGTGAAGCTACTCAATTAACTCAAAGCTACAAAATTCAAGGGCTTTTATTCTAGGGATATATTTTAAATTTACTTTCTCACATCCTCTCCTAAAAATTACATTTTCATTCATATATGAGTGACTTTCCTAGGACAATGATAAGTATAACTGAAAACTCAAAGAGCAATATGAGAAACTCAATTAAGAGATGTTTTTAAGCTACCCTGTGTAAACAAGATCTATTTCCTATTTACTTTTCATTTACATGCAAAGAAAGAAAGTGAAGGACTGTGATAAAAGACTGTTCCAAAATGTGATATTATCTATCTCAGCTGGAATTGCAGGAATCAAAGAAAAACTCATGTATTTTC
>VXAB01006276.1:3123-62837 GCA_013399175.1 Odontophorus gujanensis
TGATCTTGTAGGTCCTTTCCAACCTAATGCATCTATGAATCTATTAATCTATGCAGATAATGATTTATTTGATTCAGAAATTAGATCTTGAATTCACCAAAGAAGGATCACCTTGAAGATACACAGGGGATACTCAGTTTTTAATTTTTTCCTTGTTATTTCCAATCATTGGGTGTTAAAGAGACCAGTGACAAATGACCTTTCATTTGAATAAATTTAGCCACTGTGACTTGCTTTTCTTTGTACCATCTTTTTCCATAAAGTGCCCTGAAATTCTTGTGTGCAGCATAGTTAATAATGTGTAACTGCACAGGTGATCTGCAAGCTAGAAGTAGGAATGTCTTTGATACTTTGCATTATTAGAACACATTTATCGGCTGCAAAATTAGAATAAAGTTGGTTACCATGTATTGTGCAAGCTTGGAATCCCTTGGCTGATGTTACATTGGTAGCATAGAAACAGTGCATTTTCCAATGACAGAAGGTGACCAATACATTGCCTTTCAGCGCCCATCCAGCTGGCAAGCCTGTTGTCCTGGACAGGTTTGTGTTTATACCAACACTGCTCTATCAGGTATGCATCTGTCAGGACACCAGTGCCATCTGTCCAGCTGCTCTGCAGGACAAGCACTTCCTTCTGTCTGCTGCATGCAGCAGCCATCTGCATTGGCTCAAAAAACTCCGGATAAGGAAGCATTTTCATGGCTTATGTTATGCATAAGAAGGCAGTAGCATTTTTTTCTCCATTTTTAGTGAAGGGTAAATTTAACTCGAAGCTCCCGTAAGATTTGTTATGTTTGCATGTTAGATTTACTGCCATTTAACTCTCATCTCTCTTCTCCTCTGTAGACTTTTACAGCATTCAGAGGCTGGTCTACCAGGTACTGGAGAGATCTATGGTGTCCTTTTATCTCTCTACCACCCTTATGTACTACATTTACACTGTGTGGTACATAAGGTCCTTCTTTTCTATATCCTCAACCCAACATTACATCAATTTCTAACCTGGGAAATACTTACATTCTCCCTTTAAAAGGACGTAAGTTCTGGACAAGTAGATGAACAAAATAACCAAACTTCAGACCTAATTTCAATGGCATCTTCACTGAATGGAGTAGATACTGTTACAGCGAATTCTTGGAGTAATTCTTGGAGAGGTAAGGGTTATATATCCACTAGATTTTACTTTGAAGAGTGTCAGAATCACAATAAAAGAAGGATGTGAGAACATTATGAGAGTTGCTGGGTGATTTGACAGACACAGACTCAATTCATAGATACTTCCCCAGGCTCTGCTTATTTCCATGGTCATCAGGAAGCAAAGCATTCACCTCCCTGAATTCTACCACTTCATTTTGGGGTATTTGATCATTTAGTCTTTCCCTAAATGCAGCAAAGAAGCAAGTAGATCTAGAAGATAATCTATCCTGTCCAAAAATAAATGCATAGATCAGTTCATGGAAATCTCTTCGTCAATTACAGAGGAGGCTTTGGTGATTGCTCAGACTGGTCAGCTCATTTTCAGATGGCTGAAATCAAGATCAATAGCTGTTTCTACCCTCTGTCCTTTGGTTTTCCGATTACTTAAATGGTATGAAGAGTATGGAGGAGAAATGAGAGAATAAACATTTAAAATAAAGATAAGCTTGTAGTTAAGGGATTGCTAATGTAGAAAAGATCTAACTTCCTTCCCCAGTGCCAGGCTATAGAGCAGAACGCAACATAAGCACTCTGTTATTCACACTTGCTCTATAGGGTAAGTGAACTACTTACCCTCTCTTGTTTAAACGTTACAGCCACAAAACGAGCTAATAAATTTCTGGCTGACATGCCTGACAGGGCAATAAGTAAAAACAGGAAAGCATCTATTACATATTACCCTGAATTTATCAGCTCTCCCTTCAAAAGGGGAAATAACACAAGGCAAATTGTGGGAAGTTTTTTTTATCTGCTAGAAAAATATGCCCTGTGCCCCAGTCAAAAAACAAGCTGTTGTGAAGTAACCACATTATTTAAAGATGCAAGTCAAACAGGAAGAGGAAAACCAAACAAGCATGGCTTGAAAATTTCCCACAAGTGAACTCTGATAGTCAGAGCACAGTGATGGACTTGCTGACAGAGTCTGGACTGCAGGAAAACCATCAGCCTTTCCAAGGCCAGAGAGCTGGGAAAGTGAATGAAGGGGACTCTCTTCCCTTGCAAATGTTTGTCTCTGTGTATACATTTCTACTGTTTGCTTTACTGCTGTTTCTAAAGCCAAATCAATATGTCAGCAGTTGAGATTTCAAGATGTGCCTGAGACACCACTAGTTACCAATGAAAGAAACCACAGGCAGGATTTTTTGATGTGCAAATGCAAATTTGAGCCATGCTCCTTTGAAACACTTCAGTCCATACATAACTTAAAGCAAACAGAATTTTAAAACTGAATGCCACATAGGCCTTATGTTTGATCACTTTGAACCTACTGTCTGCTTAGAGTCCATGGAAAACCTGCTGACTAGAGCCATGAATTCACAGACCATGAACTATGTCCCCTAAGAAATATTGTGATGGAAAAGGTGCCCCACAGTTGGGATGATACCACGTCTCTTTCTGTACTCTGTTTTCAGGGTTACCATAGTGCTCATATCTGAAGTAATGATCCTTGCAGTAATATTTATGGCTTTTTTCTTTTCCTTCTTTTTTGTCTGTTTTGATTTGGTTTGGTTTTTGCTTTGTTTTGTTTTCCCCTTATAAACCCAATTGTCAGAACAGAAACCTTTGTAAGTGACAAAAAAACAACTCTGGCACTCTAGGCTTTCATTTGCCTTCCCTACGACAAAGATATCACTCTTCAAATATGAATGTTTTGTGAATGATTTTTGATGAACCCTCCCATACAAAAGAATGGGAATTTACAAGGGTTTTCAACAGCAGGAGAGGTCCTTGTTCACTTGATCTAATTTTTCCCTAGTGCACAAACCTTTTCAAGGGGTCTATTCTTGCATATCTCATTTAAAGGGAATTAAAGGAACAGCTAATGGACTTTATAGACTTTCAGTTCAGAAAGTGCTATTGTAATCAAGATTATTCTACAGTGTGAATGTTTCAAACTATACAACATTACCTAGAGTTTGGTTGGTTAGAGGAGGTAAATTTTTTCCTCCTGCAAAAAGAAGAAAAAGCCCTGAAATTACTACTTTGTCACTATGGCGTATTGTTTATGAAAGAACAAGGTTTGATTTTAGAGAGTGAAATGAAAAGAAATGACTGAATTCCTCTGAAAATTTATGCTGTTTTGATGTCAGAATACACTCACTTTCAAATCGAATGTCAAATTTCAATCCAAATTCCATTCTGTATTCCATTTAAATTTCGATTTGAAATTATCATAACTCCGGTTTACTGCGCCTTTCTTTGTCTGCTAAGCTATCATAACAATTATGGAATAGTAATAATAATAATAATAATAAAGCTTTTAAAATTACTGCAAGAAACTCAGTCCCTTCTGTACAGATCCCAGCTCAGTAATGCAATGACTCTTAACCATAGAAACAGGTATTTGGCCAGGGAATCAAGGTCCATATATTAATGTTACAGTGCATAACATATGTACTAGATTATGTTTTGAAAAAGAAACTGAAAATCTTATCTTACTTTCAAACTGATATTGCCAACAAATGATTTTACAAGTGCATCCATTTCCAGGGAGCCTGCCTGTATTTTGCTTCTAACCAGAGGTAGTCTTGCAATACAGCAACAGATCGTCAGCCTCCTGAGATAAACTACTTTGCTGAAAATTCTCATAGTGTATGTTTTCACATTTGTCTGGCTTCTCTGACAAGATGTATTGTCATGCAGAACCAAATTAATACAGAGGGAGGCTTTGTCATTAAAGAAATACAAGCAGATTTCTTTTATTATGACCAGCAAGAGAGCTATATTTGCAGTACAAACAGCTACAGTGTTCTCTGAGCTCATATTCCTCAGTCTGATACATGGCTAAAGAGTAGTAACCTGGATCCTGAAAGTGGGGCAATGCATTTATTTAAATCCTCAGGGAAGAAACTACGTCAAATCAAGGTGCTTAATGGTATAACAGTGTGTAAGCTGAAATGCACAGCTACTAAAGCAGCACACTGAAAGGAAGAGAATGAGGAAAGTAAGTCAGTAGAAACCTCAAGAATTTTCATCTTACTCTCAATTCAAATACTGTGCATGATGTTCTGTATGACCAGAATTTTACCCTGGAATCCAAGCTGACACTAAAACCCTCCTTGGAGGAGAAGCTAAATTCAGACCCTGATGTTAAGAAGCCAGAATAAAACAAACAATCTGGTCCAGCACCTCCACTCTGACCCTGGCTCAGGGAGAGATGTAAACAAATGCTTCACTCTCCCTGGGTGCACTAAGTGCCTTTGCTGTACACTTTCCTGCCAGCTGCTTAGAGAAAATGTCATAAACTGCAGAATAATATGCTCTGAGAAGAGCACCTTGCCTTCAGTAAGATTCGAAGAAAGTCATTGAATTAATTGTCAAATATTGCAAGAAAACAAAGTGCATTGCTTAGATGGAAATCAAAATATTCTGGAGTTCTGACAAATCCCAGCCCTGTAAGACTAGCCAAAGTTTTCAATAGCAATGGAGAAGGTACGTAAACATTTATGTGGTTCTTAATGCCATTTGACCCTTAGCGCTTGTGATTCAGCTGCACTGATCTGCTTCAGCTATCTGATATCTTAGATTCAGAAATATTGGTGAAAAACTGCTGAGTCTGACATATACCAAGAGGTCAACATAAATAAGGTCTCTGCACACTCTGATTAGAAGTGAAGCTGTGTCCAGACTGAACAAATCTCTAGTTTCTTTTTCACTAGTTTCATTGTTTCCTTCTCCTTCTGAGGGAGGAAATACAAAGACAAAAATATTTTTTCACGGTATTTTGGCACTTCTGTTTCCTGTTGTGGCCAGAACCTCGAAGTTAAGAAACTTGTGACTGAAACAATTGAAGTAGCACTGGAAAAATCAAACAGGAAGCAAGAAGTAATTTTTTAAACAGTGAGGGCAATTAATCACTGAACAGTTTGCCAATGGAAGTGGTGGATTTGTCGTCATGCATACCTTTAAATCTATAGTCTCTTCCTTTCTAAGGATATCTACTGTAATTTAAGGTATTAAGTTCAAGACCAGGTAAAATTTTCTATCTTAACATCATTATTATAATGTTCCCTATCAGTCTTAACATTATGGAAACCTTTATAAGATTCATTCTAGGACATACTATTTTACAAGTCATGGTGATAGTTATAGTTGGTCATAGTTTTTAACTTTTCTGTCTACAATTGCTATAACAGGCATTTAAATGCCAGTAATTCTATAGCACAATGATGCCTAGGCAGCTTAAAGAGTCTATGACATGAAAACTATACAAAATGCATCCTCTAAATATTGACGTTTTATCTTGTGATAGAGTGGTCTCTTGGGTTGGGAAGCAATCTGCTCTCCCAAAATGTTTGCAAATATGCATAGGGTTTGAAAAATATATAGCAAATTCATTGCAGGTCAAAGATACACTTGGAGAGCAAGCTTCTCCAGATGTTGAAGGCAGGTCCAGCAAAGAAATGCACACCTGCATGAAAGCAACCCCACACCTTCATACACACACACACACAAACACACACACACACACATATAGTAATTGAGGAAAGAAAGACTATCAGTTTCACTAGAAACAGAAATGTTTCCTACTTTCAAGGAAAAAAAGAAAAAGAAAGAAAAAGAAAAAGAAAAAGAAAAAGAAAAAGAAAAAGAAAAAGAAAAAGAAAAAGAAAAAGAAAAAGAAAAAGAAAAAGAAAAAGAAAAAGAAAAAGAAAAAGAAAAAGAAAAAGAAAAAAGAAAAAGTCTGGATGAGAGTGAAGAGGAGGTTTGAGAAGCCAAAATAACAACTTGTATTACATGTTTTTGATGTGAATGTTTTTGACACATTTATCATGCTTCCCATTCTGGAGGAGAAAGGTTAGATGTATGCCAGGTTAAAAAAAAAAAAAAGTGAGAACCATCTCCTTTTAGAAAGAGAAAACCTCGTTTAAAGAATCCAAATTACATTTCTGAGCATAGCAAATTAGCTGTAAAGGCAATTTTATGGCTGTTCTAGGGAGAAAATGAGGGTGGAGCAGACTGTAAGAAGAGAGAAAATAGGCAAATTGAGAAATAAAGACACGGACTAGTTGCAACAGGAGATGAAGAGCTCTAAAGCAAAAAATTTCCTCTCATCTTGCTAATCTTGTATGAAAGGCACAATGTTTACTTTGTGCCAGGACTTTATTTGTGGCTGAACAATTTTTTTTTTCTACCAGATTTAAAGCCCAACATTTTAACAAACATTCAGAACTTAAAAATGAGGCAATTGGTTGAAAAAATGCAGTTTTCCAAGTTTATGAGCATAGGAAGATATATAGTACCTATCTTGATGGTGCCTAAGCAGCAGGCAAAAAGCAGAAACAACAGTAAATCAGTAACATAAGGGAAATATATTTTTTTCAGATATATCCTGATTAAAACTATGGATGATGTTTTAAGTAGATTTTGTTCATCTTCCTATAATCTAGATTTTAAAATCTTTCCTGTTCTTTCTAGTTTTAGATTTGCCTTGAGCAAGAGACAAGAGTTCATCTTTACTATGAAATACACCACAAAGAGAGTGTAATATACCAACACTGAAGAGAAAACTAAAGCTGTCATTTGGCACTACATTAGACCACAGCAATTGAATCTCTGAAGCAATCCTTCATGAAAAAATCCTGTCTCTGAGCAACAACGTGGATGTGATCAAGTCACTGCCACATAGTCTCTGGGCCAGAAACTGTTCTTTGATAACTTTTGTTTAGCAATATAGATACATCATCTATATTTTATTGCACGCTTTCTGTTTAGAACTGCTTTTTCTGTTACCAAGACAAAACATTATTTCCTATAAGAGACCTCCAAATAAGTTGAAAGTTAGCATGATAGAAAGAGCACTCCCTGAAAGGAGAAACAATAGAAGGAGATGGAGAGCTGGGTAAAGTTCTACTTGAACTCCTGAAGTTCTACAATATTGCTAATATCAGTGGTGGGAACAAGGGGAAAAAGGATATATATAAAAGGAGATAGCAGCAAAATTCAAAGCTCTAAGAAACTATTTAGCAATGAGTTTTTCTTGGGATTGTAACAAGACCAACATTTCATACAGGATGTCCATATTTTATGTCTGAGTACAATTCTAACGAGAGTAGGATTTACTGTAATTTTACATCATTGAAATTCATTCACTTTATTACTGTATTATCCAGTGAAGAACTATACTTTTTTTTTTCTTTTTTTCTGAAGATTTATATTTTTAACTGTTGGGTGTTCTTTTTTGTGTTCTATTTTTGTGAAAAACAGTTTCACTTTTATCTTTCTAACATTTTTTTCTTTTACTAAAACTGGAAATGGATAAATTTTAAAAATGATTCTTTTCCCATATATTTAAATTCCATTTAATGAAATAAAGTTTAAATAAGATTCATGACAATGTCATGAAATCGCAGAATGCTTTGGGTTAGAAGGGACCTCAAAGATCATCTAGTACTAACCTTCCTGCCACGGGCACAGACACCTGCCATTTTCCCAGGTACCCTCATCTCCACAAAGCATGGCTTTCAGCACCTCCGGGGTTGGAGCACCCACAGCTTCTCTGGGCAGCCTATTCCAGTGTCTTATCACTATTCCAGTAAAGAACTTTCTTATGTCCAATCTAAAGATACCCTCTTTTATTCTAAAGCCATTACCCCCTTTTTCTGTTACAGTATGCCCTTGTAAAGAATCCCATCCCAACTTTCTTGTAGGCCTCTTTTAGGTACAGGGAGGCTGCTACGAGCTCTCCATGGAATTTTCTCTTGACCTGCTGTGTTTCCTTCTTAGTATAGACCCTGAGGTGATTGAACTTGCCCATGAGGTCCAGGGCTAAGGAATGTGAGGCTGTTCCTGCACAGAGGGCCTCATCTGCTTGTTCTTTCTGGTTGGATGGCCTGTATCAGACCATCACTATACTGTCATGGAATCACAGAATGACAGAACTATTTGGGTTGGAAGGGACCTTTATTATCACCTAGTTCCAACCTCCCATGCTATAGTCAGGGACACCTCCCACTAGACCATGTTGCTCAAAGTCCCATCCCCCTGGCCTTGAGTGCTTCCACGCTTGTCACCTAAATTAAATCTGTACTACTTTGAAAAAAAAAGACATTTGGAATGCCAAACCTTTTGCTGAAATTCCTCTCTCCTACCTCAAGGTGTCAGCTGTGTAGGTTTACTCATGAACTTGAAGCATTTTTCATGCAACAAGAATTAGGCTTGTACTTCATGAGATGAATAATGATTCTTTTGACTGTGTTAACAATCTTTCTTCCAGATACTGAGTAACCTGTAAGAGATAACAGCAGATGGAAATAGCTGCAGTTGGTTTAGGCATCTGAAACTTAACCAGCTGAGTATGACCACTCCTTCCCTTATGCTTCACTTATGGATCTGGAGTCCTATTTTTTGACCAATAGTCTTCAGGCATTTATCTTTCTGTTGCATATATAGAGGTCCTTTGGTGAATATCCTGCCTTTGAGGTTACCCTTCACTTGAGGTGAATGGTACTGTTTTTTTTTTCCAGCAGGTGAGCCTGGGAGAAAATTTACAGTAGCTTTGGTCAGATAGAAGTAAGAACATATTTATTTATCTAATAACTGCAGAGAAAGGATCTTGATTCATTTCACTTAAACATATATATATATATGTATGTATATGTATATCATCATTCTATTGTCAAAAGGCAGAAACAAACATTGCTGAAAGATAACTCATGTCACAAGTGGGTTTGTGCATGGAGTAAGTATTTGAGAGTCTAAGGAATTGTGACCACCAAGGAGTGATGTGTCCAAAACTGTTTAAAATGCTACTCTGCAACCCGAATTTCACAGAGCTGTGAATAGCGACATTGCAATAAAATATTCCATCCAAAATTGCTTTTAACAGCAGCCAAAAGAAGAAAAACCCTCAGATAATTCCATAAGAGATAACAAAACAATAGGGGGCTTGTATCCAGTTTCTGACTTCCAATATGATCATACCTCTCAGTATCTGGGATGTAATCCAGAGAATATAGAACTAAAAAAAATACTCACACTTGAAAAAGATGTCCTAGAAAAAATAATCATTAAATTAATAACAATTGCATTTTAGTATAGAAGGGGAAACAGTCCCACCTATAGTTATTTTTTTTCATGAGCCCAATAGTTATTTTTGGTGGAAAATGTTGCATATATGTATATATACGTGTACATGCACGTGTGTTTGTGTGTATTTACAGTATATGGATTGCTTAATTAAAACCCATATAAATAGATAATATAAACATAATAAATTTATTACATTAATAATAATACTGTATTAATATATGTTACATTTGTAACATATAAAAGCTTTTTAGCTCTAGCTGTCTATTTTGAATTCAAGTTTGAATTGACACAAGAAAGTAGACCAGCGATACCAATCACATTTTAAAATACAAAAAGAAAAAAGAAAAAAAAAAGAAAAAAAGATAGGTAAACTAATGTACTGTGGCTAGTAAAGTATTGTCAGCTCACAGTAATGCTCCACCATGAGTTCAAGGCCAGGTGGTGCTGCTGAGGTTCTCATTTCCAAAATTTTCATGGGAACTGCCTTGGGGTATATCTCTAACACATGATCTTTTCAGGTGGTAGTTAGAAATTTAGAAACTCCAACCACTTTTGTGTCTACCTAATTCAGTCTTCTAGCCTTTCAGAAACAGAATTAGACACATACCACTACTGTTGTCTTCGGTTTTCCAAGTGACAAGCCCCATACAATCCTCTTAATGATCAAATGCAAGGATGCTTTCTGAGCTTATCTATGAAGTATTGTTCCTCAGGGCATCATCATTCCTTTTTGCATTTTAACATCACTATTAACTCATTCAATGATTTATCAATCATTTACAGATAAGATTCTTGCTTTAAAAATATTAGAGATGATCCATCTAAATATGCTGTATACAATAAGAGTGAGCTGTTCATATTATACAGAGTTTAATCTGTCTTCCTGAAATGCTCAGAACATTTTGAATAGGTTGCATAATTCTCTGGTATACATGCCCTTCCTGGTCTGAGGTTAATAAAGAAAAATAGTTAATGCTAGGGACTTAAAGTAAATGCAGGTTTCTTTCTGATGCTGAAATATGAACCAGTGCCTTGGTAAAAAAGTATAACAAATCTTAGTACCTATGGAAAGGAGGGATTCTTGTCTAAAGGGAGTAAGATATGCAAATAGAAAGTAATTTATTTTTCTTTTTTCTTCATAACTACAACGCTTTCATAAAACTGCTGCTTTCTAAGGAAACACTCAGCCCTGCAGGGGTTAATGTCTATTCTTGCCACCTTCCTTTATAATCTAAAAGTTAGGAACATGTACACTCATATGCATGCAGCAAACAAAACCTCCACTTGCATTATAATCTCCACAGGGACAGTCAACTGGGAAAGACAAATTCATCAGTGTACTTCTGGCTTTTTTACATAGCGTAATGCCATTAAACTAAACATCATGTAGACAATGAACGTTACAACAAAATACTGATTCTGTTTATTAGCTGCATGACTTTTTTTGAGAGGAAGCACATGTCACATTTGTTTCAGACAACCGCATCGGGGTCCCACAGCTCTGATTAAATATGTATCCTTTGTTCAGCTGCATTGGAGTCAGTTTTGGCCTACATACACATTTCGTTAATATTTTAAATAGGAAAAACAACAAAGAGAGGAGAAATTAACAGTTGCTGAACTTCTCCAATTACTGCTAATCACATTTACACCCTGGGGTTCGCAGAATTAGAAATCAATTGGTGGCTTCTCCTTTCTACAGCAGGCAGTAAATGCGACAATTTAGAAAAAGAACTAGAAGACATCTCAATTCAGCCTAGATACCCTTGTAAATATCCCCCTGTGAATTTATTACTTCGGTGTTTGATGTGACATAAAGATTATATGGCATCATTTACTAGAATGATAAAGTGTTCTGTGTGATTGATACTGAGAGAAAAGAAAAACATGGTATCAATCTTTTTTATACATAAATATATTTCTCTTTCCATTGAACCTGAGGCATTTAGAAATTACATCCCAAACAAAAGTATGCAGTGAAATCTTGCTGGAACATTTGATGGTCTACTTATTTTCCTTTCAAGGTTGTGAGAAATGAGGTCTTAGAAAAATCTGCACCAAATACAGTGTCCTCTGATTTGTTTTATGAAGCAGAGAATATTTTTCCCATAATCTGATGGTGATCTAACCATGCCAAATTGGTAAGAGAATTACTGTCAGCGTCACTTAGTATGATCTTTAATAGAAGAGTTTCTTCTTAAATGCTTAGATAAACTCAAATTGTCCATGTATTTATTTTGAACATCATAAATGATGAACCAGTAGGGTCAAGCAATCCAAAGCTACTTAAGATTCCTTAATCTGGGAAGAGCCTTAGCAGGGTGCCGTCAAGCAGCATCTTGCAAAGAGTGCATGCAAATGTGCATGAGCTTATAAACACATGGCTGCAAAACTAAGCTCCTATTCACTATTTCTGATAGAAGATGGAAAGAAACGATATCATCTGAGTAAAAATTAATATCTGGGGAGAGAAAATAACCCTTTTTATAGTTCTTGGAACAGTCGATCAGAAGGTAGGGCAATAAATTAATATCTGGCAAAAGGCTGGTGTGGAGGTAAATTCACATCACCTAGCTTTTTGATTATTTGAAACAAGACTAAACATCTACTTTTTCTATGGGAATAAGCTATGTGAAAGGCTTTTACAAAGTTTATCTTTGCATGTGCTTTTAGACTCCACCAAAACAAAGAACAGTAGATTGAAATGAAAAATAATGATGTAGTAACGAGAAAGGATGAGCTTATCAAACCATTCTAAACTTAAAATTCACTTCACTTTCACACTGACTTCAAGAAAATGAAATCCAGACTTCGTTGTTTATCTGAACTATTACTCAACAGTTAAAACTTGCTGCAAAGGTTCTCTTTAATATTCCTTGGGTACATATGTTGACAAAACTCAACAAGGGATCTTATGAAGTATTCAGCCAGCTCCATGGTTTCATGAGCAACACTCAGACCTTCAATAAAATACAATATATGACAAATACTGCTCTGCAGCTTAAACAACATTTTTTAACAGGGATGTTTTTATTTTGAAGTCCAGTATTTTATGTGATGAACGGAAAAATATGCAGTTGACCTTTTTTGGGCACAGAAATCTCTTAAATTTACAGGTTGATTTCAGAGGCATGAAGATGTAAATATCAGACTAATTATTTCCTTGAATCTTAAAAATGATTTTTTTCGTGTAAGGTAGAAAATACTGTTTTTCTGCATACCAAAATAAGATGGTTGAAAAATCTTCTGCTTAACTTTAATATTGTAATTATATAAAATGTTGTTGAATATACTAAGAGATTCTCATGTTTAAGACTACTATCAGATAAATGATAACATTTTAGTAAAATTTCTGGTTATGTGACCTTATTTCAGTTGTGCACAAAGAATAAATGAATCTAAGAGAAGCTGCTAAGCATTTTATGTTTAGCATATTACATTTTATGTAAATGTAGCTGAATGTTCAGCCAATGAAAGATTTTACTCAGATCTTATATAAAACAGTTTTTGTTTTGATTCTTATAATTTCACGTCCATATGTCTCTCTTTACATTTTATATGTTGGTTCTCTTACATCAGGACTGTGAATCAGGCATACCATCCAGAATTCAGGTGTAAACCATCCCAGTGGTGGGAAAATTAATACAACTAAAGGAAGATATATGAGTTTCTCACATGATAAAATGATTTGAAAGTACTAATATTTTGCAAGTTATATTGTAAGTCTGTTCACATTGGATACATCCATGACCTTTTTTCTTAAGGTACAGCATACCTTGAAATTTGGCTGAAGCTCCGTAGCTACTTTGCCTGCATTTGCCTAATGGTCCATGAATCTTTTCTAACCTTTTAGCAAATCTAATTTCAGCATGAAATTTCTTGACATAATTTTGAGTTTCTAAGAAATGTCTCATGCTGTTAACTGAATTTTCGTCTCTAATAATGTCAAAGATAAGAGGAAAATTATTATTTTTTTTTTTAACCACTAGTTAAAATTCATCTCATCTCTTTACTGCATTCCCAGTTTGGATTCAGTTCCCCTGGTGAAAATGAGATTTTTATTACTTGTGGCAGTTTGTTATCTTGTGGATAAGATTGGAGAACTGCCAACACTGTCAGCACTAGCCACCTAGCTAACTGATTGACTTAGTAGGATGGTACAAATCCCCATGTTTGGGAGGGCAGAGGATTGGACAACCAATAATATTTGCCAGATTTTTGCAAATACATAAAGTTTTCTGTGTCCTTGATGTGACATAATACATAGCTATCAGCAAGAATATTTTCTTACTGATTTGTGCAGCAGCTAAAGACTGTTTGCAAAACAAGCACATAAATAAGAAAAGAAGACGAACTTTTTTCCATCTGTTGTGGTTTCACCCTGATGGATGGCTAAATTCCACCACGCTGCCCTTTTGCTAGCCTGCCTCAGACGAAGAGGGGGAGAAAATAAGTTGGAAAAGGGCTCAAGGGTCGAGATAAGAACATGGAGATCACTCACCAGTTACTATCACCAGCAAAACAAAATGTAGCAAAATTAGCATGAGTTAGTGACTACTCCTATCAGGCTAGAGCAGTGAGGAACTAAAAGCAAACTAAAAACACTTAATCATCTAACTCACATCTAGTCTGCTTCTGTTTATCACCAAAACAAACAAACAAGCAAACAAGCAAAAAGCCACTCCATATCTCCCAGACATCTTCCTCAGATTACATGAACTTGTTCAGATTAGATAAAATGAATCCATCCTGTGTATGTAGAGGGTTTTTTGTTTGATTGCTCTGCTGGTTATTTTTTTAGGTTTGTTTGTTTGTTTGTTTTTTCCCCTACTTTTCTGTTTTTATTGATCATTATTAGTGTTGACTCTGGAAATGTATCTTGCATTGTGTCTGAGAGCAGTGGGACTTTTGGCCAATCTTATTTAGGAAAAGAAGCACTAGAATTGGCAGCCAACTGTCAACAAAAATCCCTTGAACTCAATGGTTTGATCTTGCAAACTGGTGGAAATCTGAATGAGCTCACAGCCCACATGGGAGAAACACTTCTTTACAAAGCTTGGGTTGATGCCATAGAGGACCATGCACATGATGAGTGTGTTTCTTTAATGACCCTACTATTCTCTCAGGAGCAATAGTAGTCAGTATTATAAGTCAATGCTTTTTACTAGCAGCTTTATTAAGTATATGAGGAATTACAGGAATGAAGAGTCAAAACTTTAACCTTCAAATAAAAAAATGGAGAATTTGGGAAAATTTTTAACCAAAAAATATTTTTTATTTATATTTTAACTGTGCATTTATCAACATATCAAATCTGTGTTCACAATAACTGTGAATCTAATTTTGCTTTTCCAATTCATGATCTCACGTCCCCAAAGAAAGCTGACACTTTGGCAGGATTTTCTTGCTCTTTTTGTAGAAGTTTCCAGAATGGCCAATAAGTAAATCTAACCATTCTCTAGAGGTACTTAAACTGGCACATTTTACAGGCAATAACTTCAAACACATCCAGAGCTAGGTCATTGCCTTGAGTACCAGTAATCCATCTATTCTGCTCAAGGCTATTGAGCCAAGTTTCCATTATTGTGATATACATACAGCTCCTCCCCTTAGCAGACTTTCCTACTATTAGCTACCTCCAGTGCGTGCCTAGAGACACAGCGAGTGCATGCACATAAGTGATGAAGAAAAAACAGGAGTATCTAACTAACCTTAGAAAACATATATTTGGGGAAAAGGAGCTTGATGAACAGTGTCTAGGTCTTGTCCCAGAACTATCTAATTGAGTGATTACAAACATATTTCAACATTTCCAGCTTAAATGTGGCCCGTGTTTTTGCTCCTCCTGCTTTGAAAGACACGAGTAGTACATTAAAATACACACTCCACATCCTAGTCATCTTGTAGCTCAAACAGATAGGTCATATGCAGGATAACTCACTGCCTTGCCCTCTTCCTTTTTATCTAGTCAACCTTCACTTTTCCTCTAGCAAACTGAGAACAGATTTCTTTCTTGGATAATTAACTCTAAACTGCTTTCTTCCATCACATCTTCAAGCTTGCCCCTTAAATATTATGTGCATGTTAGTGAGATAATGAGTGCCGATTTCAGATTCACTTCATTTTCCAGGTGGAAGAACAGAGATACAGAAATGTTCACATTAGAATTTGCCTTACCTAGCTTTAAACAACTCAGAATTAAATCCCCAAGCTAGTAATTTTACGCAACCTTTATATTCATAAGGCAGCTGCAGAAAGCAATTATTTGACCTACCTTATGCTGAGATGAATTGTCTTCCTTCACTTTTATTAATTACAAAAATCTGTTGTTGCTAGAGTGTAAATACACACCCATAGATGTGTATAGATAAAAAATGTCATCAAAGCAACTGTGTAACTGAGATAGTAGTTTATATTCCTTGACAGGATTTCAGCGTAGGCACTTTCTCATCTGAAGGCTTAATTTTAAATATTACCAACCATATTTCTTCAGGCGCAAAAGAGTATTTCTGAAAAAAAGTCTTAAAGAAGATGTGGTTTGCTCTCTATAAATTAAGACTAACCGAATTTTAAAGTAAATGGGATATCTTTACAAGGGAACATATATTTTGATGTGTGCCTCACAAAAAAAAATAAAATAAAAAAAAATATAGAGAATGCCAAATACTTTCATGAAGGTAGCTACTCTGTATACATGAAAATACAATAAGATATATAGTATTTAACTGTAGAAGGAAACTAAATATTTTAACTATTTTCTGGCGTAGAGGCAGAACGGGCACACTGCTGGCTTATGGCTAATCAGGTCCTTCTTCAAGACATCCTTTTCAGCATGTCAGTATGGATATGGTTATTCCTTCCCAGGTATAGCACTCTACATTTGCTTTTGCTTTACCTAATCAGGTTCCTGTCCACCTAACTCTCCAATTTGTCCCGATTTTGTTGAATGGCAGGAGAGCCTTCTGGTGTGCCTGAGACTCCATCCAGAGTTTTATCACCAGCATTATTTTAATCTGTTAACCTTAAGGAAGATCACCAGATCTCTTTTAAGAATTTACCTTAGACATATTTTCAAAATTCCCCAGAATAAGTTCTTGTGACTGTTGTTTGGGTAGCTAGTACCACATCAGGAGAATTCTGGCGTTGTACAAATATAGATTTCAGTAATGACATGACTTACCCTGAATTAGAAATAGAGTATCAATGAGAAAGCAAAGCTGAAATGTAAGCAGGGCTTTCAAAAATGTTTATTGTCTAGACCAATTATTCTAACATCTTTTTGCTATTTAAGCTCTTATATTACATGCCCAAGTTAGTATTTGCTGATAATGATATGTGCCTTTGTGATGAGAGACTGGCCACAAGTACATGGTAAACCTCAAAATAAACTCTGGAACTGAAGTTATCTCTTTTTATATACAAAAATGTTTTTTACCACCTCACTTCCACCTGCAGCTTTTCTTTAAATTCCTTATCAGAGTCGGGAATTAGTAACTCTGGAGGCACAGTATACCAAACTAGGTTGATTGCTGGTCCGTTAACACATGAAAAAAGTGAAACAAGGGAAAAAATGAAAAAGAAACTACTCATTACAATTCTTGATCATAAGATGAGGACTGCTCTGAAAGTAATGCCTCCTATTTTACTATGTTGGCTCTCTATATCAAAGGCAGATGTCGATGGTATGACAGTAGAGACTGAATTTACACCAATAGATGATCACATTTTGTTGCCATGTGACAGCTGGCAATGGAGGGGCAGGCTGACAAACTGATGTCTGACATAGAAGTGTACATGAAGCAAAGGTGTGTCACTGAAACCCTCTATGCAGAATAAATGGCATCCATTGACATTCACTGATGCTTGCTGAACATTTATGGAGACCAAACAGTGGATCTCAGCATAGTTAGGCTTTGGATGGTGTGTTTCAGCCATCAGTCACCTCCACTGCTGCAGATTTTTATGAGAGTAGCATGCATACTTTTTTTTTTCATCACTGGTGAAAATGCATAGTTCATGGTGGTGACAATGCTGAAAAATGGTGTTTTGTAGCTGCAAATTTGCTCCATCAAATAGTGTTATTTTGCTCATTGTATCTGTTGTAGTTTCCATGGAAATAGGCATTACTTCTGGAGTGACCTTTGTATTTTCTACACATGGGTTATTTGTAAAGAGGCAGAAGGACTACCTACTTCTACTGGCTTGCTTGAAATGACTTGCAGGCAATTGTAATATTTTCCTTAAAAATTAGTATTGGAGCTTCCAGCTCTCTCAGCTCCTTTCTGATTCCTTGTTCAAGGGTTGTGCCAGAAATCCAACTGCATCATCCTTGTCAGAAGCAGGTGCAACAGCCCGACAATAATCCAATAAAAATCCTATTAGCTGTGTCTCCATGACACTCCTGGTATCCATGGGACCCACAATATCTTTAATGCAGACAATAAATCCAGACCATTTCCTCCTTCAATTGCTCCCAATATGGCTCCACTCCTAGTACTGTTCAGCTAACCTTTTGTTGACACATTTTCTCATGAATGCTGAATCACTCTCTAATCTTTACAATGAAACAAATGGAGCCCCCACTAAGTGAAACACATCAGTCAAGTTTAGTTATCCAAGCACAATTGCATCCAGGTGCATTGCTGTGGATTACAACCAGCAGAGACTCAACATTGACTGTGAAAATATCAGTTCCATGTCTGAAAAGTTTAGGGAAGGCTTTATGGCAATTACTGTCTGATCAAAACATCCTAGATTAACCCTAAAATGCCCAGAGCAAAGTGTGCATCAGTAGATTGGAAGTATATCTGTGTATGGTTAAAAGGCATACAGTGAGTTAAAGCAAAATAACTTCAAATTTAAGCCAGGACAACAGTTTAAACAAAATTATTACAAAAGTATGGACAAATACATGAAAGACGTGACAGTATCTCATCATCTTGGAGCTCATAAAAGCTCTGAATGCTCAAAGGAATTTGCTAAATCACAGATTTGTTAATAACAGTAGCTGACTCCAGTTAACCACTCATAAGTGACAGTGTGATATTGCCAAATGAAAGGATAATTTATTGTTCAAACAACACCTGCCAGAAGTCCAGCTACCATCTGTGCATGGCCCTGTGGCAATTCTCATTGTAAGACACCTCCATTGCTGTCAGAAGAGCCCCTATGAGCATCACTCAAACAAATCAAGATCCTCAGGATGCCAATGGTTTTCTTCATTTATAAGCCCAGAGCCTACCTGCAGGGTGGGAGATGATGGGGGACAGAACTTGGAGAACTTAGAGACCATTTTGATGTCTCCATTTGCATAGGAGCAAAAGATTGCCCTTCATTCAAGCAACCCAATATTTGGTGAAAAATTGGATAGGGTAAAAATCAAATTACAGCTCCTTCTTTTGCAGTTTCTTTCCAACCATTCAAAATAGTTTAAAATAATGAGTTATAGAGAATGGGTTTGAACTCTATGTTCATATGTGTGATCACTGTAGAAAAGGCAAATTTTAACATGTAGTTAGAAGAACTGCCATGTGATTGTGAATTACTTAACTAAAGGCAGAGAATATGCATAGTCAGGCTATTTAAAATTCACTACACTTTGCTGTGATTTAGACTACCTCTTTAATTACTTTTTACAGCTGGCTGCTTAGAATTGCACATTGTTTGTAGACCTATTTCCATAGAGGTCTTCTCGTATGATCCAATTCTGAGGGAAACTGAATAACTCTTGTGCTCTCATTCCATTCCAGGCTCAGCAGTAGCAGTCAGCATGAAAACAAGAACTTATGAATGAGAAAAGGGTGGAGGACTTCCTCCTAAGGCAAATCTATATTTCTCCAAGAACCTCGTGGGTATAATAAGCATTATATATGGCCAGCAACATTGTCTCTATAACTGCATTCACAAAAACAATGAATATTCGTCCTGCAAGGCTGTCTTGTCATGTACCCTACCCCACTTTCATCTAACGGAAGGAAGAACCTTCATCAAGACTGTAAGTCTTGCTGAAAATGAGTGAAGCTCTGGCCTTGTTGTCTGCTTATATCCTCTATTTGATACACAGAGCAAAAATTAAAAAAAAATAAAAACCTTTTTTTTTTTCCCAGGTTCTGAAAAGAGATGTGATTATTGGCATTTGCCAAGGCCATGTGGTTGTCTATAAATAGGAGCAACTTAGCAATTTGCTGTTTTAGAGAATTGCAAAAAATAATAATAATAATAAAAAGGTGCACAATGACTTATAACTTAATACTAGCAAGTCATTTGCACTTGAGCTCTGAATTAATTGCACATGGAAAAATTAAGTTCTCATTCTTTACAAAGTTTGGTTAATGATACAGATCATTCGTAGTAGCCTGTATTACTTATAGCAAAAACAGCCAAGGGATTAGGTGCAGACTAAGCATTTAAGTGGACAGTCTCATTTCCAACGATCTTTACAAGCATTGGCAGAAAGTTAAGAGGGACTGAATAGGAAGTGAGGTGCCAGCACAGAAACCAGTTATTGGAATGCATAGTGTTCACACTGTTCACACAGTCCTAGAAGGCATTCTCTGTATCAGAATATCAGATCAGACAACCTCAGCCACAGTTTTCATATTGCCAGGACTCATCTAAAAAAAATCCTTCCCAACAGCATGAAAATCCTGCTTAAAATGAGGATCTTTTCTATTTTCTCTTCTCTTGATGGTTCTCCTGATATCCTTTTTTTTTTTTTGTCTGTAGTTCCTGTTGTCTCAAGTCAAAATTTCTATGTGGTCAGCTCATACACATTTCTTGTGTAACTGCTGTCCTTTCAGTTCTCCTTCTCCCCTCCTTAGAGAATGCAGACATTTCCTTGCCACCTTTGCTTTTACTGGCTGGGCAATTCAGTGAGATTTCATATCTGCTCATTCAGCAGTTCCTGTTTCTGAGTTTCTCCAGTTCTTTTGTTAGATTTGAAAGCCTTCTCTATAATACTTTTAAACACAAATTAACTCTCTTGAAAACAGATAACAAGAAGTAAACCACACTCGAGATCAAACTTCTCTAACAACTTGATTTTAATATAATCTATTTCTTTTCCAGGATTTACCTCAAATTTTTGAAAAGAGGTCTTCATCATCCTCTAGATACAGAATGCACTCCATACACCAGATAATTTAGATGAAAATGAAGGAATTTTCATCCAAAGACAAACTGATGGGAAGCCAGAAACAGTTCTACTTTTAGTCTTTACAGATAACAAGAGATTTTTGGCAAAACCCAGAAAAGAACTGAAGAAGAGGCAAAGCCCATTTCTGGCAGCCAGATAAGTAGAGTGGTGGAGCATTCTCATTTGAAAGAGGAAAGGATCTGTTGTTTCTTCCTTCTTTGCATGTGTGTTAATGATCTCTAAGAGAGGGAACCGACAAGACATGTTTGTTCTGGTGAAATGTGACATACTCATTGTTCTGCCATTTCTGCTAAGGGAATGGAAACCTTGGTACCCAGTATGTTGAAAGGTTGTAGACAATAACAGATTAATTATTTTTCAGCTAAGATTTCCACATGTCATACAGACTCTTTCTACAAACACTGTGTTTGTTCAAGATCTCTGCAATACAAACAGTTTTTGTGTCACATTAATGATATGTAGAGTTCTCATGGAATTTTTTTTTTTTTTTTTTTGCTTCAAAGTTACTATGTGAAGCTCTTTGAGAAAACTGAGGATGATAAGTATTTAGCTGAAATAAAATGTAATCACTTATTTAATGTGCAGAAAATGCACATGCAAAATGTTATTCCATTCATGTCTTTCCATCCTACCCAAAAAGTCTGTAATATCTTAGCTTTAACATAATATTTCTTGGGTACACATTTAGAAAATGTTAATAAGTCTTAGTAGAGCTTTGTGAAAACTATGCAATAACAAACAAATTCCTGTCTCTAAAACCTCACATCCCCAACGTCATCCCTTCTGATGATTTTTAAAGTTCACAGCTCTTTCCTTTATATAGATGTCTTCTCTCAGCCCCTTATTTTCCTTCTCAAGCATCCTAGAAATGAGTATCCCCAGGAAGATGTTTTTTTTAAACACCCTGCCAAATAATCTTCAATACTACTTTTAATTATTATTTTGCATTCCCTTATGCTTATGGTAACTTTAGGATTCACCACCTCTTGAGCCAACAGCATACTTGGTCACTACATTGGTCACTCTGATACAGTTCACATCTACCCTTCACTCTCTGGCATTCCAACAATGACATTTTTGTGCTCTGATATTCTGATTTCACTGAATAGCTGTTTCCTGTGGCTGTTCTTGTCTCTACTTGAATGAGAAGCAAGTAAATTAGTAACCGCAGTCCAAAAGTACTGGAAATAAAATATTTTAAACTACTGCATGAAAAGAAGATGACATAATCTAATCTGAGTAAGTCAGATTTTTTGTTGATCAGCTATTCTCATTATGTCTTAACTTGTCAGAGAAGACCAGGCTCAACAAAGTTCCTAGCACTCTTAAGTATTCAGCCTAATTATCAACAAAATGCTTTGGGATTGAGCTTCCCTTAAAGGAACAGGATACCTTCAATAACAGCATCTCCACATAAGTGTTTCAGCATCCAAAGAAGTTTGACTATGTAAAAGCTTACCTTAGACTGGAAAAATATTGATATATTCTGTGACTAAGGATATTCAAACACATAGGAGTCATTATAGTAATTGTAAGAAACAATATTTTCCCTTTTATTTGCTCAGGGCATTCCTGCTGAACCAGTTCCTCGGACAAACACATTTTGATCACACTTACCACTGTATGGCACACCTTCCTTGGTGTCAGTCTGACAAATAAATCCCAACACATGGCTGTTTGAATCCCTTACTTTCATTCTACTAGCTAATAAAGTTTCTAATGGTATGGTATGTACACAATCAGATCTGGGATATGTACGGTCTTTTAAATCCCTTTTAAAACATAATATTATATGTAGGAATAACAAGTCATACCAAAGACTTTTCTAGCCTATTAACTTACCCCCAGTAGCATTAATAGCAGATGCTATTAATTTCTGTGTGAGCAATGAAACAGAATAGTACCTTCATCTTGGCATAACCTCCTTATGCTGTCATCCTATGAGCTTTCCAAGCACCAGCTTGTTTATCAACGACTGTTTTAAGAATATCTGACCTCCACAATATGTTCAGGCAGTGAGTTAATAGCTTAACCATACATTTTATTGCAAAATGATTCATCATCACTTTACTTTAAATCTACTTCCTGAGATTTTAGTTATTTGTTAACTGTGAAAAAAGATAAAATAACTATGTACTTTCCCAATAAAGCATTTGTAATTTTATGAACATTAGTCATAAGCCTCCATCTACCCTTGTTGTCTAACTTCGAAGCTGTTAAGAATTAAGAACTGCCTAGCTTCTCCTCAGACAGAAACCAATCTTTTCTACTATATACATCCAAGACTAATTTCAAAAGTAGACAATTCATGGACTTATAGAACAAATATATTATTTTTCATAGCAATCTCTATTCACATCTGTATTATTACACATTTTTAACTACTTCTGAACATAAGATAATACTGCGGTGATATCCAGCAGTGACTTTGATATCATTTTCCTGGCTGAATAAACCTGTCACTCTCAGCAATTCTTTGTAGGAGAGGTGCTCTTATCCACTGAACTTCTTCATGGTCCTGCTATGGACCTGCTCCAACAGTTCCACGTCCCTCTTGTGCTGGAGGCCCCATGTCTGGACACAGTACTCCAGATAGTGCCTCACAAGAGCAGAGGGAGACAATCCTCTCCTTATCCCCGTTGGCCATTCCTCTTCTGGTGCACAATTACATAGAATTTTGACTACAGATGAATGAAATCTGACACTTTCATCAGTGGTGTTCAGAGGAAAATTTCTCTGACTACATTCAGGCATAAATTATGATAAGCTGAATTATGCACTCAATTTAATATTGCACCGTATGGAGTCTACAAACTTGAGTCAGACACACGTGCAGTATAGACAACTTCCATCAGGTGAGAAACTGCAATATTGTTGTCCATATACAGTCTCAACTCCTGGATAAACATGAAATTTTTGGAGTAAAAGCCCCGATGGAAGAGGAGCAAGTTCAAGCCTTCTCTTCCCAAAGGCTTGACACAGGATGAAATGAGCAGAGAGTGATATTCACCTCCATTTGCCACTACTCATTTAATCAGACCAAAAAATGAATCACTTCCAATTTCTGCTATTAAAGATACACTGAAGTGAAATCACCTTTCATGCAGTTGGTTTTATATGTGGCTAAATGCAGTCAGAAATACACTGAGAACCAAAGAACAGCCACGAAGAAAACCCTCATTTCCTAAAATTGGCTCTGGAAAGATTTATTTTAACTATCAGCCAATAGAAATAGTAGCTTAAAGTATTTGGTCATACACACATCCTGCAACAAGTGTAAATTACAAAATGATTTACACAAAAAAATGGAACCAGCCAGATGTATATTTCCTCTGTTTATCCAATTTACTCAGTCTTCCCTGAAATTTGTTAATAATAAAGTCCTATTTCTTTCCCTCTTCCCATATGCCCCATTACTAACAAATAATGAGACTTTAATACTTTAATTAATAACTTCTGGTGAGTCATTTATCATAACATTAAATAGCATAGAGACCTAATTAAGCTGCTCAGTGAAATTTCTCTCTGACAGATGCCTACCTGTTCATACTTTTGTCACCCTAATTCTTAAGAAATAGCTGAATGTCATAGACATTTTTCCTTATGCAGCAGTCCTATCTTGGTTTTGTTTGTTTCCAACTTTTAATAATGCTGCAATCCTAACTTCAGTTAAAACAGACTTGAGAGAAAGCAACTGCTGAGCAAATTAAAATGTTGAAGAATGAAAATACCGTCCAACCTTTTACTTTATACTGGTGTCTCAGCTTCACTTTCCTTTCATCGGGAAATGAAATTTGGCAGCATCCTATGATGCTCCATTCAAAATAAGTCCCATTTTTAGGCAGATCTGAGAGTCGGGGTGCCACAGTTCAAGTTTTATTAAGGCATTTTTTATTTCCTGAAATAACCCAAAACTCCTTTTTTCCAAATTCAAACCCAACATACTCAGAAAGAAACATCATCACCATACAAAAGCAATCCTCCCTGCTTCATGACTTAAAGTATATTTCTTTAAAAAAGGAAATGCACCATGGGGCTATTGCTGCCAGAACCACCTCGAGTGGGTACTATCTTCTACCTTCCTCTGAAATTCATCTCACTTGGATCACTCTTGAAGACTAGACTTGGTAAAAAAAAAATCATTAGATTGTGTAGTATTTTTTATATTTTTACATAGTATAATATAAAACTTGTATCAATGTAAATGATAATTAAATAGTATCTACTATGATTAGCTGAATTCTATCTAAATATTCCTGTCCATGAAAGCAACTGTAGTATTTTAAGAGTGAAAACTGAATAAAAAAGTGGTAACTACCTACTTAAACCACATTCTGGGCTTTCTGTAGAAGCTTTTATTTATTTTCTTGGGTATTAGTTCAATCTCTAAGGTTAATTTATTTAACACAAACATTAAAAACTATACCTGAACAAAATACAAAGATCAAATAGCATTTTCCTAATTAGAGCTGTCAAATATTCTAGAAAGATATCTATCTTGGTTGCAAAGTTAAAACTTGGTTATATAAAAGATGTTTATCTTAGTCAGGTCTTGAGTCAGCCCCTAACTAAATGCTGCCTACAGCTCAACAAGGTTCCAGATGTACGGGTTAAAATACATCTGATCAAATTTAGGCACTGAAAATTGAATTTGCCACTTAAATTTCATGCACCTACAGTGTTGATCTGTATATTGAAGGTAGTTAATGTGGTCTCATTTCCTGTTGGTGGAAATCTAATCTATACAGGTTTAGGCAGTTCTATCTGCCTGTGCAAATATTTGCTTTAGCATGACTTGAACCATACCTTCTATTCCACTAACTGGAAGGGGAGCTAAAGATGCTTGGCTAGTGAGGTGATAAAGACACCTGACTTTCCTATTGCGTTGTTTGGTCACATTGATGTCACTGCAGCATTACAGGTATTGCTCCTACAGCCAGTGGAGAGAAAAAAGTGCTTTAAAATGCTATTCATCAAATCCTCAAAATTTACAATTAAAGTAATTGAATAGAAAATTCTTGGATAGAAAATGACCTGTTTCTCTTGGTTGATGGAAAAGGACCCTAAAGAAACAAGTTCACTTCTAGATATCTACCACTTTGATGTCTAGGGCGAAAAGAAATTTCTTCATGAGAAGCAGTGCTGAAGTAGATCAGCATTTTCTTACTCTGAAGGCAAACTAGAGCTGCCTGTCAGAGTCAGTGCTGATTTCCTTCTCCTTACTAAGTCAACCTCAGTTCTTGTATTTAGTAAAGCAAATAATACAAAATGTTACTGAATTCAAGCTTAGAAATTGTATGTAAAAAATATTTCACAAAATGAAGTTCAACACATTTTTCTGTTACCTCATACTGGAATACTGGACTTGATTGGGTCTTACTTTGAGTTAAAGATATGAATTACAGAAGAACTTCCCTATCCCACTCCCTGGACCTACTCAACACCAGCAACCTGGACCAGTGGGAGCTGTCCCTGCCTACAGCAGGGGGTTGGAACTAGACGATCTTAATGATTCCTTTCAACCCAAAACATTCCATGCCTCTATGAATCTGTGTTATAATGTGGTTCTAGTTTACCACTGGGTATATATGCTTCTTAAAAAATTACTTTTCCAAAAGTCTTTTTCCTGGAATGAACTAAATGATCACACATCATTTTTCATAAGCTTTCTTAATTAGGTTAAGCAGATCAGATATAATACCTTTTTCATTTTCTGGAGGATGAAAGATAGCTTGCTAAAACACAAATTATTATCCTTTATGTTGAAAAGTGATGCTAATTTTCTTTCACATCTCTCTGGCTATATATATATATACATATTAAATGTTATGTACACCAATTCATAGGACAATAATACTTTGTGATTGCTCATTTTCAACTCAAGATGATTTTGCTCATACACATGAGAGCAAACAGGATGCAGCAGTAAGTTACTTAAAACAGTAAAACCTGAGCAGCATCCACAGCCTTCACAATAATTCTGTTCATATCCAGAAATGTTCTTATTTGGTTCAGAACATCCCCAGAGTTTCAGGGTTACCAGTGAGACCAGCATTAGATAATACACACAGTCTGTATAGGAACACACACTATTCTCCTCCTGATATAAATTCTATTTGTGTTATTAATGTAAGGAAAATCTTCCCATATAGAAAACTCACATGTACACACACCATACATGGAAGAAACTCACAGCTGTTATCAGCTGCACATAATTTCTCTCATTCTTTACCCAGGTGGATTTTGAGTCACTGGTCCACAGTATCTGCAGTGTTGTACAAATAATATAATCCACAAATTCTGCTTTAAGAGACCAAAGAATTCATCTACAAAAGGGGTAGAACTCAGGTTTTCCCTTTGATGTCATTGTCAAGCTGAATAGGGAGTGCTTTAAATATAACAGGACTTCTCTGGCATAACTCTATGATAAGGAGTTGGTTGTCATTCTGATCTTGATGATTGTGAATATGTCTGCAATGCAAGGAACTTATGTTTTGGACTTGTAGATTTCAAAACGGTGGAATAACTGCATTAATCTTTTTTTTCATTTGCTTTCCTCTCTCATTAAAAAAAAAATAATAATAACAAAGACAAAGCGGAAATTAAATGACTGTTTCTCAACCTTTGAAAAATGTGGATGACATTTTTAAGCTTGATTGCATAGAATGTTGGAAAAGCAGTTTGAAGTCTCTTTCTGGTTTTGAAATCTATTAGGATCCAGTTAAGTCAGAATTGTAAATGAAAGCTTGAATTCACTTTCATATTTGATTGACCATTTCGTTAATGCTGAATCTATTTTTAATATATTTGAATATTACAATTTGCTGCCACTATAATAGTATTTATATTACTATTACTGTAGTTATTAGAATTAATATTTGGTCAAGTGATGCTATGAAATCAGCCAGACCTTTCCTCCAGTCCTCATATCCAACGCGTGACATCAGATGTCCGAAGTCTACAAATTATCTTGTCACAATCCTCAAAAATGTAGTTTCATATAGAATCCAAACAGTGAGAGGAAGGAATATAGACAGGAGAGGGAAAAAGAAAAAAAAAAAGTCTGATTTAAAACAGGCTTTGAATTTATCCAGGAACAATCCTCACTCCAATTTTTTTTTTTTCTTGGTGTGTATGATCATGTGAGTTCATTAAAAAAGCAAAAACAAAAACAAAGTGAAACAGAAAGGAGCCTTTTCCATTCCTACAGGGTAAGTTCCTGGCACGGTTGTGAACTTGACAGCCAGCCATCTATATTTGATGGGGCTTGTCATCAGCAAACCTCTGAATTAGCTGAAAACATATCTCCCTGTTTTGACTGGAGCCAGATTGATTCCTCCACACTTGAAAAGGCTGTGTTTCACCTCCTGGCACCACAGGACAGGTTGCAATCATAATCACCGTAATTATTGAGCAAGTTTCTGGATATTAAGCATGCCAAGGAGGAAGGGTCAGGCAGTGGGAGAGAAGATGTATGAGGGGCAGAGGGAGACCACAAGGGCTTTGGAGCAGAGTTTAGCAATGGCATTGCTAGGTTCCACTGGGTGTGAATTAGATTTAATATCCTCATGTAATTATAGCCTGTCTGCTACAGTGCTGAGAAGCATGGCTTGCTTTTATTTCCTTTTGGCACTGAGGAAGTGCAACAAGTTTTTTGAGGGACTAACTTGTTTCTGTTCCCACAGGGCTGCCTACAGCTATAGGGTGTATTTAGATTCTGCAAATTACCAAAAGGCACAGAGGAAAAATTTCCTTTCTGCCTCTCAAACTCTGCAGCAAGAGCTGGCAATCCTCTCTGAGTACCTGGCTGCAGGAAGTCATGCTCCATCTCGCGGTGTTTTGTATGTCAGTGATGGTGACTACGGGTTCAGTGGCTGGCCTCTCCTCAGTATTGCCATGCACATGTGCTGCTCCTCGTGCTCTGCAACACAAAGATCGCTTTGTTCAGCTCCTCGAGCCTGCCTTGCTGCCTGTCACCAGTTGGGGAAGCTCCTTCATTTTTCCTTGTCATTCACCTTGATACTCCACACTCAAGATTTGTCCATGCACTGAGCAGGCTGAACACACTCCCCAGACACACAGATCTCAGTGGAGAGCAGCAGTGTGTTGTTAACCCTTTTGTGCACCCCCTTCCCTTTTCCCTGTTTAAACAAAATACTTCAGGCTGACCCAGGAGCCAAATTCCAGCAGAAAACAAAGCAAAAAAACATTTGTTTCAGAGAATAATTGATAACTAGAAGAAGAATTTAATTCGTGGGTGAGACTTGTTTTACATTTTCCCTCATGAACAAAGTACTCTGTTCTAAGGAGGAAGAGGACTGAAAGGTTACTGAATGACTCCGAGAGCAATCAGTGTCTATTTACACTAGCAACCTGCATTGAGCCTGCAGGGCTTGTGAGCTCAGCTACAGACCCGAGATAGCTATGTAAACTCCCCTCCCAGCTGTTCCCCGGTGCTATCAGTGATTGAAACCTGTCCCTTTTCTGCTCACCACCCCAAACACAGACGCTGCTTCCAGGGGGATGTTTTACCTCCTCTTTAAAGGCAGCATCATATCGGCAGTAGAAGACGAAAACCAGAGGCAAACAGCCCGCTCATACATATAGAGAGCAGCCTCAGAGATTTCTGAAAGATTGCTATGACCATATTTCACAGCAGCTCGTATCGCCATGACCTAGATGCTCAGATATTCACCTTTGACCCAGGCATGATAAGAGGCATAGACAGCATTCCTCTGATAGTTAAGGTGGAAGAGTTATGACGGTGCACTGAGAGCAAAAGAAGGAGTGGCCCCACTGTGATTTAAAAATTGTAAGCTCCTTATGATGAGAAGAATTCACAATGAAAGATGTTTTATCATCAGGAGCTAAATCTTCCTGACGACGTCAACTTTGTGAAGCAGTGGAATGGGCTTCCTCAAGAATAAAACCAGCAGGATGTGTCCCTTTGGGATCCTAATCTAAGGGAGAAAAATCAATGTTTAGCAGAAGAGCTCTTAATTTACATGCCAGGCAAGCTGAAAATATAAAGATGGTCTAAATGTCTAGTTGATTTGTTTAACAAAAAAATGTATGCGTCCCTGCGTTAATTAAATTATAGCAATGTTTTTGGTTGGGATTCTTAATCTATGCCAGTGTAGTAAGCTAATTCACTGCAACCTGATTTCAAATGATGGAATAGATGCCTGCAAACAGAGTTAAAACAGGATAATTAAAATGTTGGGCTGCACATGTAAACAAATTAGTGGTGTGATGTTGAAAAGCAGCTGTGTTGTACAAGCAACTGCACAGTACCTATCTTGACAAAAAAAGTATAAAATATTCACTACTCCTGCAAAAGACACAATCTTTTCAAAGATACAAGGGAAACCATATTTCCTTCTTAATATCTTTCATCTTGATCCTAGAACTCAGTGGGTAACTACTTTCTTCTCATTCTACAAAATGTTTACACGTAAGTCACTCCAAACATAATATTTTCTGTTTATTTACATAGAAAATAAAGCAAATACAAAGAGCACAAAAGCACTTCGATAGAGCACATTTTTGGCTGCAAAACACTCTTTTCCACTATTAGTCAATTCACAGAGATTAACTGATTAAAATTATCTTCATTTCATTGTGTGACTAATGTATATGGCTGTCCAGAATATGGCTTGTCTTCCACATTGCTGTTACCGCTGCTGAAGTGTATCACCTAGCACCTCACTGCTTGCTATCCATTAAAATTCAGCAAGCAATGATGAATTCCAATGGATGCTATTTTTTCTGCATGGTAGACTTCAGTTCTACACTTTTGCTTCATATACACTTCCACATCCAACATCATTGTATCAGACTGCCTCTCTGTTGCCATCTGTCATGTGGCAACAAAACATACCAGAATATTGGTGTGAAGGTTCAGCCTCCACTACCATACCATCACTATCCACCTCTGATATCATGGGTCAACATAATAAAATAGAAAGCCTCACTTTCAGAGCAGCTCTCTTGGTGTTTTGTGTTTGAGATTTGATTTTGGGGGGCAAGGGAAGAACAGTGGATGTTAAACAGCTTAATTCAAGCAATGACTTTCACTCAGTCTCCCAGAATCTACTTGTAGCTAAATTGCCAAGATACAAACTGAATAAATGTTCTACGACGAGTCTGGAAAATCAGCTGGATTGCCAGAAATATAAGGCAACGGTCTGAGGTACAATGCTTGGCCTGATTTCAGCCAACAGTTTCATGTGTCAGAGACTGATACTAGGGACAGTGCTGTTCAGCGCTTTTACTGATGAACCAGACAGTGTAATTGGGTGCTCTCTTGGCAAGCCTGTGGATGATACCAAATTGGATGGAAAAGTCAACATTCTGAAGAACTTGAGAAACTTAAGTAGCCTTGAGAAATGGGGTGAAAAAATTGCTGTGGTTCAGTAGAGTCCAATATCCAGGAAAGGCTAACATCGTGCAACAGGAGAGACTGGGCTAACAGAATCAATGACCATTAGAAGTCCCTATCATGTGAGTTATTCCATGATCTTCTTCAACAGAGGCCTTGCAATTAGTAAAAAGAACCTGGCCAGGCGTGGACAACCTCTTTCCCAGTCCACATCACTAGCTCTTTACCAATTCAGTTGGCTGAACAGATTCTGCCTTTTCAAAGCATGCTATATGAGAATAATTATCCCCTAGGTACCATGCAACTACTAGTAATAACAATTAATGTGGTTAAAAGGCATTGAGTCACAAGCAGGCTTCCTCTTTGTGCAATGTATAGAGTGTTATGTGCCTCTGCATTTTATCAGGAAACAGATTGTATCTGTATGTTGATTATTGCAATTGATGGGTGGTAATATGAATTGCATTGGAATTTAACCAGACCATGAGTATAATTACACCTGTGACAATTTCCTGTCATGATTGTGAGGCCTTACTGCATTCAAAATACTGTGTACAACGCTAGGTAACAAGAATGGTTACAGCTGGTAGGCTGGCACCTGGGTTTTCTGTGGTTTATATACTAAGCCTTAATGAGAAAATTATGTTTCTGGGTTCAGCACCTCCCCATGTCAGTGCCCAAATCATCATTCTTGAACCTCAGAGTTGAGATCCCTTGGTTCTGGGCCAAGACAGTAACGAGTCATGCTTTTTTTCTGCCATGTTTGCTTATTCATACCTTATTCATAGCTGTCTAACACCAAACCCTTATCAGGTGAGCCTGGTTCACATATCTGGGCTGCGTCCTGCCTAACCAGTACAAGGCTCCATCCAGCTGCTTTTACTTGAAATCAGAAAATAATTCATTCTTAATAAAGTAAAATACTGCATCTTACTTCCACAAATAGGATGTAAGAATGTAATATACGTAGGTACACCATATGGCATTACACTCCTGTTTTTTGTGTGGGTTTCTTTTTTTGAGGTAACCAAAACCTAGTTAGGAACAAAGGAAAATACTTTAATCTGCTTGAAAAAAAAATTAACTTGATGGCAACTTATAACCTTTACTTTCAATTAGCAACTTAGAACCTTTACTTCACAAAATATCTGGACTTTCAGCCGATCTTTGTAATTTTTTCACTATAATTAAATTGTATTTTCTGGGAGATGCTATTTGGTTAAGAAATTGACTGAACGATGAAAAATTAGGTGGTAGAAATACAGTCATGAAAAGGGTGAAATCATGAAAGACGAACATCTGTATTTTTTTTGGAATGCAGGCATTTTCTGTACAGTTCAGTTCTATTCACTTGGGGTAAAGTCCTATAGGTATATATGGGAACCTCTGATGTGTTTCTTTCCTTTTTTTTTTTTTTTTTTTTTAACCAGTCTAGAGTTTCAGACACACAGCTCTTTCCTGGACATGCCTCAGAAGATCAGGTTCATTTATTGTACATGTGTAACCCTGGCTGTGTGTTTGTGCAGCTGGGGGACTGCTCACCTCCTCAGCTGCTCACCATGATCCCCATCTCACCGAAACCAACAACTCCTTCCATAGCCCCCATGAGGAGTTGAGTCATGTGGCTCATTCACAGAGGCAGAGCTACTAGTGTTCAGAAAGGCATGCAAGCAACTCAGAGGCTTGTGAAAATGTGTTCGTATCTGCTCAAGGCAGACCTGACATTTCTAAGTAGAATTGCATAATTTTATTCTTTGTCTATTTAGTTATCATGAAATTGCTGTTTCTTTATTAAAACGTTAACTTTGACAGAGACATTATTGTGTATATAACTGTGTAATTAAAGTATTCACACTGTTTAAACATACTGGGAAAAAAAATGTCTGAGACAGGAACTGATAGATATTTACTAAAATTTGCCTGTTAAGTTGAGGGAAAGAACTTTTAAAGTCAATAAGATGTTATTATAAAGATGGACCTAAGCCATAGATTTCAGGTATCAGAACAGATCTGAATCCTGTCATCTCTTAAGATTGTTGATTTTTTACCTATTCTACTCTTTTAATTCAAGATTCAAAAGATGCAAGTCTAGTGTTGTATTTTTAACTTTCAGAGGTCAAGACAGAGAGGAGAGTATGTATTCTAATACCTAGGACAGTCTACATGACATTTTCAGCTATAACGTACTCTTTAAATGAAGGAGTAATTTTTAAAGCAGCAGTGAATTTAATAAATAATTTGTTACACGGCCATAGAAACAAAACTTTCAGCAAGTCATGTAATAGGAGTACAGCAGAAAGTTAAGGTCCTCCAAAAAGTATCACAATAATGAGGTTTATTCTAATTGCTATTGAAAATTGTGAAGTTCTCTTCAGGCTTGGTTAGGTAGCATCAAGTTCACTGCTGCAAAAGAATAAAGGGTTTACTGAAAAAAAAATTTAAAAAAAAAAATCAATCATTGATTTCCTTACCAATCAGCCTATCAGGAAGAGAACAAACTTCTTCAAGTTCAGACTTCCATCAGAAACATTTGCCCATTCTGCAGATATTGATCTTTCATCTGGTATCCATGACATTACTGTATTTGTGGATAGAAATAAAGTACAAATCTATTCCAATCCAGAAATCATTCTCATTTTTTTAATCTGTGAGTTTTATATAAGAAGGACACAGAGCAATGCCTGCTTTCATAATACAGCTTTAGCAGTAACCTCTTTCAGTATCCAAGCTTGAGGACTTGAAAGAAAAAGGATGACAATATATATATATGTATATATTTCATGCATAATATTACATATGTACGTATAAAATCATAGAACAGCTTGGTTTGGAAGGTACCTTATGGTCCTCCTGACATGGGAAGGGTCACTGACCACCAGATCAAGCACTAGATCTTGTTATCCAAGGCTCTGCACAGTTGGGCCTTGAACACCTTCAGGGATGAAGCATTTGCTACTTTTATATGCAGACTGTTCCAGCCTCTTGCCACCTTCTGGGCAGAAGATTTTACCCTAAAATCTAATCCAAATCTCCCTGATTTTATTTTAAAACCCCCTAGTTTAATCACTATCTGTGGTAATGTAAAAAGTCACTCCTAATTATAAATTCCTTTTAAGTATTGGAAGGCTACAATGTGGTTTTCTCAGGGTCTTCTCATCTCCAGGCTGAACATGCCCAGCTTCCTCAGCCTGTCTTAGGAGCAGAGGTACTCCAGCCCTCTGAGCATCTTCATGATCCTCCAACAGCTCTGCATTTTTCTTGTGCTGGAGGCCCCAGGCCTGGATGCAGTACTCCAAATGGGGTCTCATGAGGGCAGTGCAGAGTGGAACAGTTTCCCCACTCTCTGTGCTGACCACCTTTCTTTTGATCTAGACCAGACAGCTGTAAGCCTTCTGGGTTGTAAGCACACACTGCTGGCTCAATTCCATTTTGTTGCCCATGAGGACTCCCAGGTCCTTCTCTGCAGGGCTGCTCTCAATGAGTTCTTCTCTCAGTCTGTACACAAATCCAGGATTGAGTCAAACCAAGTGCAACACCTTATGGTTTGCCTTGTTGAACCTCATTAGATTTACATGGGTTTACTTCTCCAGCCTGTCCAGGTCCCTCTGGATGACATCCCTTCCTTCTGTCATATCAATGTCTCATCTTGGTATCATCAGCAAACATACTGAAGATGCATTTGATTCCACTGTCTGTGTCACTAATAAAGTACCAACACAGATCCCTGGGAAATACCAACACCAAACTGAACATAAGGCTGACTAGAGCCCTCTGGCTGCAATTCAGTCAATTCTCTATCTATCAAATAGTACACCCTTCAAAACCATAATTCTCCAATTTAAAGATGAATATATTGTGCAGGACTATGGCAAAAGCCTTGCACAAGGCCAGGTAGATAACATCAGTTACCCTTCCATTGTCCACTGCTGCTGTCGCAGCAACTTCTATTACAGAAGGCCACCATATGGGCCAGGCACAACCTGCCCTCAGTGAAACCACACTGGCTGTCTCAGATCACCCACATCTGCCCTAACCGAGCTTCCAGCAGGATCTGGTCCACGATCTTCCCAGGCACAGAGGTGAGGCTCACCAGCCCATAGCTCCCCAGGTCTTCCTTTCTCTCCTTCTTGAATACTGAAGTGATGTTATCCTTTTTCCAGACCTTGAGCTTCACCTGACAGACACGACTTTTCTAATATGATGGAAAGCGTCTTGACAACTACATTCGTCTGTTCCTTCAGGACCGTGGGATGCATGTCGACTGGCCTCAGTAGAGTTGTAAACATTCTGCCTCATGCGGCAGACTTGGACATGCTCTCCTAAAACTCAGTAACTTTTGTGGGAGGCAGTAGAGAGAGGTTTGGTTATTAGGATTTGAGGGATTCTTTGCATTACTATTTTGCAAAATGACACAACGGTCAATCAAAACCAGTTCATCATCTTCCAACAAGACATGTCATGAATTGAAAAATTAAACTAAACTAAAACAAAATGACTTGTGTGAGCTCCTTTCTCACCTGCATTAAACAATTATGCTCAAGAGCTTGCAAAATCACAGCGTAATAGAACAATAAATAAACAAATACGTAAGGAAAATAAAGAAAAGAAATGGAGAAATGGCAGCATATTCAATGTCAAATGTTCTTAAAAGTCTTGTCATAAATAAATTCTGTTTGAGTAATGTCAGACAAGATAATCTTGGGATTTTTCTAATTATTATTAGCAGCAGTATTTTATTTCTTTTTTCCTCAATGCAGATTCATTGATCTGGGCTTTAAACTTTTGACAAATATTGATCTAGTCTGTTCTCAAGGCAGCTTCTTCAGTTCTGTAATTACACTCAGAGCTACTCTTCCTCCTTCCACTTATGAACCCATAATCCTTCTGGTCATTCTTTCTACTGTCTATCAGGAGATCATCAGAAAAAAGTTTTGTCTTTCTTTCATGAACCTTGTACCAAAAATTATGCACCCTTGGGAAAAAAAAAGCAGACAGTTGTTTATTTTTTTCCCAACAGGATCCTTTTAGCCTTTAAGAAAGAAAAAAAAACATGTTTAAAAGCCATGACACTTCAATAGAAAGATGCAGAATAGCTGTAAGAGCACAATTATTGCCATACATGGAAAGGAGACTATCAAATGCAACTAATTTGCAATAGAGAATGAATAATTTCTGCTTCATTCCCAAATTCAGTAGCCGTGTAAAAATCAGATTCTATAGCCATAAGCACAACACACACACAAAATAAATTATGCCTTTAGCATACTTGTTCAATTGGCGATGGGAAGACACATTCTCTTTTTATTTTTACTGTCTCCTAAAATGCCTTTGAATGCTGGGATTTGAAACTAATATAATGAGAGGGTTTCTTGGCAAAACCATATTTTAAATAAATAATTAGTTGCCAGTGAGGAAACATCACTTCTCAGCTAGTAAATCAATGGCCTTTTGCTTCAGGCTTCATTGAGGAAGGTCATGTTATGTTAAGGAGCATTAACTATGAGCATCTAATAAAAGCCACTGGTGTCTCATTGGTTGAATTGACAGCTGTGGAAACACACTGACCTTGCAGCAGAAGGTGAGAGCACGGTGTGGCACCCTCACAAAGGCTTAACCATTGGTAGGCTCATTCACATGAATGTTTTATTGTTGGCTTCAGCGGTGCTACTGACAGGAGCAACATTACTCATGTGCCTAACAAGCGAAGAACCACATTTTCATAACCCAGCTCACACCTTACTCCTAGCTAACAGCCTGCTCCTTGGTGTGCAGTATTTTCAGCCTTTCTTTTGTCCTCTTTTCTACAAGGAAATATCTGTATTAATTTGAAAAACTCCTGGTAAAAGAGCCAAGTTTAAATGAAAGTATCACTTCCAATGAGCAGGACTGCAAGATTTTTAGTAAGTAAACACAGAGCTAGCCTAAATGTCAAGTCTGAAATTCCCCCATGGAAAGTCTTTGGCTTCCTTCAGTGTCTAACAGGCTAAAAACTGGGGATAGATGGACCACATTTGCCTGCACTCAGCATATTTAAGCTCTTTCTCTTTCATGATGTCGATCTGCTTCTGTGGTGATAAGTGGCTGGAATGCCATCAAATCTGGAAGCCAGCATTCATGAACACCTCATTGTGAAGGAAGTTGACTCTGTTGATATATGCTGTAATTAGCCTATAAAAAGCTCAATCAAATTACATGGTGAAATTACTGGGAGAATTTTCCAGGACTTCAGAGCACATGCTTAAAAGCTTTAGTACTCAGAATAAGACTGTCAAATGACATACCTCCAGCAGGTGCCGTTAAGACAGAGCAAATGCTGCTTGCTGTCAAGAGCTGAAACAAATCTTCCCATCAAATTAAGTGGGCTTCAGAGTGAAACCTTTCTGCAGTGTTTTCCATTTCAGCTACTGAAAGATCGTGTCTCATCTTGATAGGTATAGAGTACCTATTTCTTTTTGGTAATACAAATAAGAGAGTGAAACCTTCCTCTCCTCTCCCTCCTCAAGAGGAAAAGTATGAGGAACACTGCAGAAATCAGAGCTAGCACGTCTCCCAATGTAGAACAGTATAATTCTCTCGGTTTCAGTGAACTGATGCAAGTTTACACCAAGCAAGCTTCTGTCTAACTGAAAAAGCTCCTGCATGCATGCACACACACACACATACACATACATGTATGTACAACCCTTTGTAACAAACATACTGAAAACAAATTCCAGTGCTGATATGTACATTTCTATAAGCCTTCCTCCATTTTCCATACAGATAAGTGCATTAAGTTAATGTTTCCCCATGATGACTCGTGCATAGAAAATGCAAAGCTTGGGCATTAATAATAATCATAAAAACAACAAACTCAACAATAATAATAATTATGGAACCAATTCAGGATGCTGGCAGCAATAACTGGGTTTGAAACCCTGCAAGTGTAAAAGTCTTGTTTGTTTTATGAGCCTGCACAGTGTGCTAGTCTTAAAAATAAGGAATGTTCTTTCCGGCTCAGATTTCATAAAGATGAAAAAAAATCATATCTTTAATTAAGATTTATGGCATTCAATAAGACTCAGCAAGGATAGAAAAACTGCTTCAGAGTGTAAAAAGTAGCAGTTAAAAATGGGGAAATATGATTAAGTGCCTTTAATTCCTACTGCCTCCTTTACAGGTTTTCCGATGGCCTCAGGCAGAAATAGGCACTTATTGTCTTTAAAACAGCATTATTCTTGGCATAAAATGTTTATGGATCAAGATGAAACTCGTTCTGAGGAATAATAATGCTGGCATGAGTTGAAAGAACTGTGCCTTTGGAGAAGAAAAAAATTAAACATATATTTAGTTTAATGAGAAAATGTACTTAAAGGGAAACACTTTAAAAAAAAGACTGAGAATTTCATGATGAAAAATATGGTTTAGACATATAATACTTATGAGACTGCGGTGATTTGCATCTCAATAATGTGAAGTTAAATTTAAATCCCAGTTCAGCCTTCAAATGGAGATAACTATGACCCTTAAAATGAGAATGAGACATTGCAAGAATCACCATTAACTATTTCTAGGCAATTGTGTTGCCTTGGGCAATGAAAAACTATGAAAGGTAAAATCCTTCAATGATTCACACTCCTAAACATTGGCTACATATATCTGTAGATTAAACTACCAGAAACAGCAGTTGCTTAGAACTATGGACAGTCAAATTCTGGGCTGTGGCCTTGAAACCATAGTGTCAGTGGTACTGGATACAACAAAAACAAACGGAACATATAGTGTTAAAAACAAAACCCATTCATTTAAACTCTCCCATATCTGAGATACAGCTAGACTGAGGCAGAGACCTGCATAGTCTCAGATGGTTCTGAGGGAAAAACTCACAAATCTATGCATCATCTCTTTTGTCAAAACCTTGTTTCTAACACTGGCCAACAGTCCAAATTAATCTCCAATGAAGGGGAAAAAGTGACAAGAACCCATATTTTTGATCCAGTAGCATTTTGTGTCATGAGAAACCTCCCTCACTTGAATATGATTGATCTCACAGATGCATGCTGAGCAATGTGAACGTAAAACCTGGATTAAAATACAGCTAATCTCAGCCAGAAACTGAATTGAACATAACTGAAACAGTAGGTCTGATGAAATGCTAACCAATTCCTTCTCATCTTGCTGAATCTTTCAGCTGTAAGTGGCATTAAGGGGCTCTATGATGTCCTACCTTGTTACAGAAATGTGGTGAGATACCACTAGTTTAGAAACTGTTAACAAGAGTGCAATAGGGTATGATGGCAACCTTGTTGTGATTGGGTTTTGAAGTTGGTTTTATAGCTGTAATATAGAACAAACCTCGGGGAAATGCAAATATATATATATATATATATATATATATGTATATATAGACAGCAAGCAGCATATTTTCTCACATCTGGAAAAAGCGTGTTCCATTAAAAAGTGTTTCAAGCAAGTAGTTAACGTCTAACTTCATTGAAATGACACCATAAAATCCTAAGGAATCAACTACATTCTTTTATGGTTTCTTTTCCTAACCAATAAAGGTGAAATACACTCGGTACTCAATTACACTCCCCAGGAAAGAGACAGCCTGAGGTCTATTTTCTATCCTAAGAACAAGACCCCAGAAAATGAAGTCCAATTCCCTTTATGTGGATATGTTAAAACCTTCAAATACTCCATCAGACTTAAAAAGGAAATCATGTCATCATCAGGATCCCAGTATCAATCAATGCTGTCTTGACAGTGTTTTTAAAGAAAGCCTTCTTGAATATATTTCATCCAGAGGGCTGTCTGGGCTGAATCTCAAATGGTCAGTCAGGTACATGGGCTCTGAAAGTTCAGGTCACATTATGTTTGAAGATCCACAGCCACGACAAAGATATAAATGCAAATACAAATGTAAGATTCATTAGCACAGAGAGATGGTGATAATGATTATTTAAACCAGAAATTCACTGTGAAGTGGGAGAGACGATCAATTTCAAAATCATATTGTCATTCTGCACAAAATAGAAATCTTGGTGATTAGATTGAAAACTGAAATGCCAACAGTGAATAGCACCCTAATAAATAAAAGTTCTGCAGCTTGTGAAATGCATGTTCAGTACATGCTTAGTATGTAGAACTCTTCTGAAGTATGGTACTTACAGGGAACATTCAAAACCCCTTAGTATCATCCCAGATCATGATTATTGATTCAGTTATTACAGTGTTTTTCTGAATGACAAACTCAACATTTTACTTTACTTTTCACTTTCTCTAAATCAGTCTCCAAACACTGCCCTTAGTCTTGGTTGCAGATGTGCTGAGGTTTGTACTGAAGCTGCTTTTTATTACACCCCTGAAAGCCTCCATGGGTGTGTGCTACTCTGCACCTAACCTTCAGATGACAATTAGATATTTCACATTTGCAAAGAGACACTTATTTCTAGGAAGAAAGAAAAAGGAAGTGGGTGTGGATTTTGTTCTGCAATCTATGCCAAATCAGCAGACTAAATTTTCTACGCAGTAGACCTGACCCTGAATGTTTCACAGTGAACCTGAACTTTAGAAACAGATTTTCAGGGTCCCAGAGAACTTCAGACATTCACCTCTCAAAGTGGCACGAGGACAAATTGTGTCAGACACAACTCAGAGCACTCTGTAGATCTAGGCACTGCAAGCAGAAGATTAAGTAAAATTGACCTCTGCCTCTGTCACAGATCCCCTTCTAATTTTCCCATGATGTTTTATTTCTTCCTTTCCCTCTTTCACTTAGAAATATTTATAGGTAAGCTTTTTTAATTCTTTTTTTTTTCCTTGCCTATTTAGTGAGCTAGTACGGAAGTACACAGCACTATATTTTTGCTATAAGCTAAAAATACAAGAGGACTACAAAACAGCCCTGCTTATGGGCTTTGGCTTATGGGCTTCTGTGATCACACATCTGAGGCAGATCATTAGCATTTTAAGGAGTGGGTGATGCTTGCAGCCTCTCAGTTAAAGCATTGTAACATTAACTGACAGCTTGTGGGAATCAAGGCATTTTCCTTACATATGTAAAAATGAAAGTCATGTAATAGTTACAAGATCTGCACTCCAGGGGAAGTGGGCGACATTAGCACAGGATAATCATATGGCTGAGACTAGCAGCCTTATCAGGTCTGTCTTCTTTGGAGGAAGAAATAGGGGCAAAATCATTGTCATCAACCTCCTGGTATCTTTTTACAGGTGGGAAGGGGCAGAGCTTGGAACTAAGTGGGTATTAATTTGTTACCTACAACAATTGATATAGGGAGATAAAGATGCTTTGTTTTGACAGCATCATGGTCACTTGGAAGTATCTGATGGGCTACTCTACCCTACTTCTGATAGGGAGAGAGGAACAGGAAATAAAGTGTTCTAAACAAAGTGTCATGCATCAAGATGACCAGAACATCAAGAAAATTCTTGCAAGCTCATATATTTTTGACAAGTTTGTCTAAGTATACATTTTTAAAATGAAGTTTTGAAAGGGAACATTACTTTGTATGCATTCCATATTGGGGTTTATTAGTGCACATCTTTCATTTAAGATGTCATTTAGGTTCATCCTTCCAATATGAGTGACACATTATACTACAAGTGTTTACACAGCATATTTGTGACACAAGATCATATTATCATGGGCAGGATGTTCAGCTAAAACATGGTCAATTTATGAGTTCACATTTGTGTGAAATAGGAACATCTAAGACATTTCCATATTCTGACTGTTTTGGACTCCTTTCATTAGCATATATCTGTACATAAACTTCTGAAATGGCTAAGATTTATGACTAGTCTCTTTTAAATCCACCCTTAAAATATAATTACTGAAGGCTACTGCTTGCCTTCTTTCACTTTCCTGTTATATTTACTTGAAATGATTAAAATTTTCTACACTTTCTCAAGAGATTTTTGTCTTGATGAGAAGAAGCCGTCAGGTTTGATGCAAAGGTCTCACCTAAGTCTGTGACATGGAAGTGCACTAAAATCTGATTCAGTGTTAATATTTTTTCCCAAGAGAGGGAAGCCACAGGTGTATATCATAAATATCTCTTCATTTCATGAAGGTATCTGCTCTCATCTTCACTCTCTAAACTTGCCCATGGGATAGGACAGGGGGAAATAGTTCCAAACATATAGAGAGGAGATTTAGATTGGATATATGGAAGTAGTTTTAACACTATGTGCAATGAGGTGCTGGCACAGGATGCCCAGAGAGGTGATGAGTGCCCCATCCCTGAATATATTCAAGATCAGGTTGAAATGGGCTCTGAGTACCTGATGGGGCTGTAGATGCCTCTGTTAATTGCAGGGAGTGGGTCCAGATGGCCTTCAGATGTCCATTCCAGCAGTTATATAGTTCTATTAAATGCTCAGACCAAAGATTAGTGGGCAGAGGGGTTGTATCTTATTTTCCCCTCATTTTTAATTTGCTATCTTATGTTCAGAACATATTTTAAATTATTATGCTTGTTCTGAGTGACTTTATTATTTTAAGATTTTTTTTAACTAAAAAATTACTTCTCACTCATTTTCTCGATGTGGAAAAATTGGATCTTAAAATCTAAAAACATAGATTCACTAATATATGAACTACAAAACATACACAAATAAATGAAGATGTTTGTACACAAGCATGCTAGATATCATTCAGCCCTCAGATGAAAAAATTACTTTAAAAACATATTATATATGTGAGCTAATTTCTCAGTAATGTATTTTTTTTTGTGCTATTGCTTTAAACAAGTTTTTTATCTTCTTCAACTTGTCTTGAATTTCCAGTTTAATAGATTAAATACATGCAATTCTGCTCCAAAAAGACAATTACAGTCACAGCTGCTGTTACCCATATTTCTGTCTTTACTAGCTTGTAGGAATGCTCAGGTCAATCATTCTTCTTTCATAGAATCATAGAATGGCCTGGGTTGAAAAGGACCTCAAAGATCATCTAGTTTCAACCCCACTGCCATGAGTAGGATCGCCAACCACTAGACCAGGCTGCCCAGAGTCATATCCAGCCTTACCTTGAATGCCTCCAGGATTGGGACCTCCACAACCTCCCTAGGCAATTTGTTCCAGTACATTGTCACCCTCTGAGAGAAAAACTTCCTCCAAAAATCTAACCTAAATCTCCCATCTCAGTTTATAAGCATTCCCCCTTGTCCTATCACTATCCACCCATGTAAACAGTCGTTCCCCCCCTGCTTATACGCTCCCTTCAAATATTGGACAGCCACAATGAGGTCTCCACAGAACCTTCTCTTCTTCAAGCTACACAAGTCTAGATCCCTCAATCTTTCCTCACAGGAGAGGTGCTCCAGCCCTCTGATCATTTTAGTGGCCTTCCTCTGGCAATCGAATAGGAGGATAGTCCCTTCTTTTTCCACTCACTTTCAGGAAGTTTCAGCCTGTTGAAAGGCAAACCTGGAACATAAAGTCACAAATGGTAACTGGAAAAAAAGAAAACACCATACAAACAGAAGGTTGTTTATAACGCTATCCCCTACCCTCAAACTGCTTTGTTTATCTGGGCCTAGATTCAAACCCTTTGAGGCATTGATTATTACTGAAAGAAACCATCAAACCACGTATGTGGATGCAATACTCAAAATTCACACTCTGTTAGTTAATTAATTGAGTAATGCAACCAGGAAGCAGTGAGACAACCCGGTGACGAGGGCAAGTAGTACATTCAGTGTGTGTTTTGAAGACTCAGCAACGAATGTCTTTCCCAGCTTCTCTGTGAGCTATTCATTACTTCACGGGTTGTTTTCAATAAGGAATACATGTGAGAATGTTGTGATTGGCTCATAAACATTTCACAAACCAAAAAGAGTAACTCATAACCAAATATACCTTCCAACTTGAATTATTCACTCAGCAATGTTATTTTCTATTACGAACCTTTATGAAGCTGAGAATGTTCCTCTTACATGCAAATAAACAGCCTACAACATCCTATTTGGTTTGATTTATTTAAATAATAAAGAAAGCTTGGGAGAAAATTAGATAAAGGGAGATAAAGAAAGTGTGTCGTGATTTATAGCAACCAGAATTATGAGATTCTGTTCAACTTACATCCATACATCTAGTGCAGTATATTTTGCAAGAGGATCACTCCTAACCCCCCCACTGAAGTGTCTCTGGCAGGCTATGCTTCCCAGCCTGGATCTAGCGCTTGAGTAAATGATGAGTGACATTTACACAACACCTTTCACCTCCAGCTCCCAAAGCACCTGACAGATTGTTCAAAGTGATTACAGGCTCTGGGCCAGGTTCTGCTCTCTGTTGCATCAAGGCAAAGGGAAGGACCTTGTCATGGCAGCCTGGCTGTAACTTCAATTTCACTACTGCAGCTCCATTAACTTGACCACTTTTTTGTATACAAAGGTCATTTTATCAGTTTGTGAAACTCCACCAGTCTTACTACTTTCAACTTCTGCCTGGCTAGTACACAGATTTTAAACATCTCACCCACTTTTGGCAAAGAAGCAATAATAGCTCCATTTTTGTATAGTAGTTAATATTGTTTTACTCAGCATTAAACCAACTAAAAGACTAGAAAAATCTTTAGGAAGAATGATGGTTTATGCCTGGACCCCAAATAACCCACGGGTCCAGTTTATTCTCAGAAAGGTATGAACTCACAGTCCCAAAAATGCCAAATGATGCAAGACTCACCTCCATCAAAAGAAATAATTCATAGAACCACAGAATCACAGGGGTTGTAAAGGACCTCTAAAGGTTATTGAGTCCAACCCCACAATGTCCAAATGCTGCCAGAGTCTCATCTAGTTCTGCTTTAAGACAATACTGCTCACTGCTTATGACAAGACACTCCCACCACATCCTGCACAATCAATTGTGTCTTCAAAAGTTCCAATTTTTCATTGTTCCCATGGCAGATACTCATTCAGAAAGTGTCTTGAATGGGAAAAGAGCTCACACAGTTTGAAATGTAAATGCAGCATTAGACAGTACTGCAGTATGGAGTGACGTTAGCAAGAATCTGAAGATGCATTCAGAAGATAATTTCAGTGCAGGAGGTTAGAAGAGAAAGATAGTAAATTTGAAAGTCTGGGCTGCTACCAGTTGAAAACCTCCATAGGAATAATTTTGGAGAGGAAATTTTAGGTATTATGAAACATGGGGAAATTCTGCTGACATTGACATCTGAAATTTGATATTTGAGCTCTGTTGTCTTGAATGTGGCCTGATTTATTATTTGCATCTATACCATTGCAGATCATGCCTGATAAAGCTAGAAATACTGTAACGTTAGTAAAAAACTGACCTTCCACATTAATACACTAGGAGAATGAGACTGATGTCAAGCCACCTGACAGGTACAAGCATCCATGTAGTCATAGAAAGATCTCATTTTAGGGAGTAAGATGCAATTAGATATGTGAATAAAGGTACAGTCATCTCACACAAGCATTTGTAAGGTTCTCCAACCTTCAGCTTACCTGCAGGAGAAATTCACCACCATCCCAGAGATGGATCAATTAAATAAATCTTCTATTGTTTCCTTTTTTTTTTTTTTTCCTTCAGTTAAATGTCATCTAGGTGGAAAATATATCTGATTGTTTGTGTAGGACAAAATGCACGACATAGGAAGGGAATGATGAATGAGATTCAGAGCCATGTATTTCTGTGATCCAACAGAAAGAGTACTACCAAGTAGTTATTCTCTAGGCTCATTCTTGAAAGGATTATTTATTATTCACTGCAAGACATCATGAAGACTGTATGAGTAAATACTTGCCTGCTAATATTCAACGCACACATTAACTATTGTTAATCACTATGACTCTGCATGTGACAGGAATTGCTGTCTTCGTTACTCTGATCACTGAGAGACAAACAGTGCATCTGTAACCACACTTGCTTACAATTGCTGAGTGTTTTCAAACAGCTGCAGAGCAAGAGCAGAGTTGGCCAGATGTGTATTTTAATCATATTGCATGTGAATCTCTTCCTAGGGGAGAGGAAAAAAAAAGAAAAGCAAGCAAGAGAGAGAAAAACAAACAACAAAAAAAGACAAAACAGCAATAAGAACAAGGGATCAACACTGAAAGGCAAAAGAAACGTAGCAAGGTAAAGCCAGGTGGCAGCTCCTCTTACATGGATTCATCCTTGTGGGCTACCACTTAATAACCTTGATGGAGGAATAGTTAACAGAAGCAAGTGATTAATTAGTGGGTCAGGGGCCATTTCCACTTTGTTACTTTTACTTACTTGAGACAAGATCAAATCAAATAAGAGAACCTAGAAGGAGACATCCAAGGGAAGCTGATAATTTATGTACTTCGTATTCACACTGTGTTCTCAAATTCTATTAAAAAAATGTTTAGTGGGATGGAATGAAACAAGCCAAGCAATCTATTGTAAAAACAGGGGCTCCTGGCTTGCTTTCCTGGAAGATTTTATTCTTTGAATTGGAAGGACCTTATTGAGTCTAGAGTCCCACAGCTCCAGCAAGTGAAACAAAACAGATGCTGCCAGAACCATATGTATTACATTTGACAGAGAGGAAAGCTAGTCCAATTTCATATGAATATGTACCCAGGCATAAAATAAACTGATTTACAGCATTTGCTAGAAGACAATATCCTCTATTCTATTAATATGTTCTACCCTCATAATAAAACACTGAGTTACAGGGCCTGCTCTCACTGTTGTTGCAGACTGTATTCCAAAATTAAAAAAAAAGTTCATAAGCCTAGCTGTAATGTAGAACTATTTTTTCCTGATCAGTTGTTTAGATTTTTGGATCAAATACCAGTTTTAACTCTGGGTGTTTCTATTGGCACTGTATTGATACCTAGAAAACCTATTGTATTTGTAAACATCAGTGAAGTATAGGAATACCAATGATTTTGTTTGATGTGAAACGTACCTATGAATTCAAAACCTCTTGAATGATTAAAAAAAAATCCTATTTTCTAAGTGCACATTTCTAGGGTGACTTTGTGTCTATGTCAATCCAAATAGAAATCTTGGATTCTGGTATGCTCAGAAATGCGAGCTTGATCTAAAACTAACTGATGTGCTTTGGGACTACCTTTAGGTTTTTCAGGATTAGGGCACTGAGGGTGGGTATATACATGGGAGGTATAGGAAGCACTGAGAATGAGATAGGTACATTTGGGCCAGGTTCAACGAGAACCTTACCAGGGTCTCTGCAGTTCTGCAGGTCCATGTGACGCTGTTGTGCAAGCAGCCAAGCTACTGCTGAGATTTTCTTCTTCAACATGAAGATTGTTTAGTCTCAAAGTTCCAGTGCATAGTATGAGCCACTGAAAAACTGGGTAATATGAGCCCACTCAGCTGTAGCTGTGCAGAAAAAGATTATTTTGTTTTATTGACTGGAAAGAGAGGCAGTTCACTGCATGCAGTGCTTGGATATTCAAAATCCTAGGCTGATATCGGAAAGTTAAACTAGAGATGAGAAGAAGGCCTCCATGGCTTATTTTCTGTCTTTGTCTAAGATTTGTTATCAGATGCAAGAAAGTCCAGAAGAGACTGCTTAGCCCTCTGTACCCCCATGTTTCATCTGAAAATAAGGCATTTACCTGCATCATTCATCTTAAGAGCTGAGGTACTCAGGTACTACTGCCACAGAAACCAGACAAGTCTCAAACTCCAAGATCTGGATTCAAATCTGACCACTCTTTTTCCAAACTTCAAGGTACTTATGCTTCACCACAGCTACATAGCAAAGACTACTCAGTTTCATTCACATTGAGAGAACTCAGACACTTCTGGTCAGCAAATTGCTCAAAAAATGCTTTTATAATTTGGAATTTCCTCTTTTTTTTTTTTTTCCTCCCTCTCAAAATTCACAGAGTAGGTTAAGACTTAAATACTTTAAATTATAATGGGTTTAGAGGTTTACAGTATAACCTACTGAGTTCAGGAGGTTGGCTATACTGGGGCAAAATCCTTAGTCTAATCATATCGTCCAGTGGATGTGGTTTGACACTAATGTGTCACAACAAAAAATCACTTGAAACTTAACCTGAACCACCCTCCAGAAAAACTGGAGAACCATCCATGAATCATTGTATTAGTGCTGCTTTCTCTCTTTTTCATCTACCTGTTTATTTTCAGACTAATCCAGATCAGTCTTCTCCTTGGAGAAGATTTGACCGTTTGGCACCCAATCTTTTGGCAATAATTGCACCCCAAAAGCTCCCAGTATAGCTACTTCTGATGTGCAGCATCATGTTTTTTAGTGACTGAAGAGGACTGAAAGTAATTTTAAAGGACAGCAAGATTTAATCTGATAATTGTTATGATATTATCAGCATCTAATTGGTTCCATAGAAGAAAATGTAATTATTCCACTCAGCCCCAAGAACCCAGTAAATAAGTTTTCTATCCTCTCAAACACATGTAGTCTGAAAATGATATCATCTTGCCTGAGGGATCTTTATAACACCTCCTAGGTTTTGTGGCACTCAGCATTACAAACTGTGAAAATTGGGTCAGATGAGGACATACCCATCAAGAAAATTTCAGGTTTCCCAGATCCACCAGGAGATGTGACCCAATGCTGATTTTTACATCCTCTTCCTCATCCAGCTTCCATGCTAGAAGCCAGCAGAAGGGAAGGCAAGTTGTTTGGACGAGGAGCACCTTCCTACATAGTAACCCTGTTCACCACATGCAAAATGTGCTGGAGACTGAGCTCTCATTTGTGAGGATGTCATTTCTCCTGCAATTATGGCAGGAGTTTAGGGGTGGTACAGATCTGCTTTTTCCAAGACTTTTGGGTTCAGCAGCTCTTCCAAACAGTACACTTTTCCTGCAGCTGTAGCAATGCCTTGCAACAAGACAGCTCTGACTCCGAGTGATTGCAGCTGGTGCATCTCTTTGAGCTGAATTGGTGAAAGACAGAGTAAATGACAGGTTACTTCAATGCAGCTCTTAGCAAGAACTTAGGGAGATTATTATGAAGGAGCTGGAAAGACATCACTGGAATGTGTTTGTGAAACTGACAACTGAATGTTAGTTTTCTTAGACAACTTTTAATCACTGTGTTTTCTACTTATGCAAATTTCGATAATACTCCTGATGCTCTGGATCTCTATAGCACTGAGGTTTGTGGTAGTGACATGAAGATTCAGAGCTGGATGCTCATCCACTGCTAACTTGTTTCTACACTGAAGATATATTACTTTTGGTGGTGACATGCATTGATTCATGTAATACACGTGTCATCAGAGCACACATTCAGAAAGAAACATACCACAAAATGCTACTTAGGGAGTCTCCACTCTAGTTTCAGCATGGTTTAGGGTTTGCTTACACTGTAAATCACAGGTAAGACCCTTTACTGTGTGCCAAAAAATGCATAGGGGCCTAATATATCCTGCAACAAGTTTTCTCTGCTGTAAAGAACAGAGTAAGACTGTGCCTGCTTTCAATACTTCACAAAAATACCAATATATGTGTTTAGATGCTTATTTAATACCCACAAATTTCTAAGAGGGATCTCCACCAACCTAATTCTCACTTGGTGAGACAATAGGCTTTATATGCCTGAACTATCATGCTGTTTTTGAAAAAATAGATTAGAGCTCCTAACTTCCTTGGGCAGTCTTGAAAATGCCATGAGAGGTCTTCACATTGACACAGAGTTTGGTGGATGTCTTTACTTGGTACAAAGTCTTCTCATGAGTCACATGGAAATTGCCTGTTTATTCCACTCTATCATGGTATTAGTTCTTATATTACAGTTACCCATTGTTTGCCCAGTTCAGCCTTCCATCGGTTTCTTTGAAAGATGATTTAATAAGCCAAGAGATCATAACACTGTCAGTAGCTGTGGTGCTATTAGATCATGCTTCCACTAATTGAGTCTTAATATGTCCCCTTGCCTAAAAGAATGTATTGCGGGTAATTTTATCTTGATATTCAATTTAAACTTTCCATCTCATTACTCCTAGCCTTACCTACTCCAACCACCCTAAATGATTACTCTGCTTGTTTTCACCCGTGATAAAGATGTGGACAGTTATCATATTCCACCCTCTGCTTGTCTGGCTGTAATTAGGCCAAGATGTAAAGTGATCTGAATCACCCAAGGTCATCAGTTTGGCCTAAAATAGAAGGTCAAAAGGGGGGAGGGTAAGTAGTGGTAGCAGAGAGCTGGACTGTGAATAAAAGTGACTTCAGCATCTGCAACCCAATCTATTTTAATCTCTGCTCTTTTATATTTATTTATTTTTTTTTTCCATAGTTATTTGTGCTGCTGTTACAGTGCATATACTCAGCAATGAGGATGTCTGTATGGTCTGAATTGTGCAAGATTTTGAGAAACGGGATATGAATTAAATTTTTTCATGTGCCACAAGAGCAGTTTTACATGGAATACCTACGCTGTCAGATACACACGGCCTCAAATTTAAGTGAAGTTTTGGGCTCAAGCATACATTCCAAGACTTGCACCATGGACTCAGGTAAGACTCATAGGTCTACATTCTTCTTTGCTTACCATCATGCAAAAGATCTCTCTGACATGGACACATTCACTGAAGTAAGCACAGTGCTGATACTTTGAGATTTTTTTCATTCATTGTTCATTGCCATCTGAGATGTCCTGGAGTATCCCAACAGTGTGCACTGTTTCAGAAAGATAGAAGTTCTTTGGCTGCTTTGACTTTTTAATTACAGCTTTTTTTCCTAGATGTTAATTTCATGAAAAATTCTGAAAATATATTTTTCTATAGGCTCAGTTTTGAACAATTCTGAAACATCAGAAAAGCCAACCATATCCTGAGCTGCAGCAAAAGTAGTGTGGCCAGCAGGTTGAGAGGCGGGATCATGCCCCTTCACCCTGCACTGGTGAAACCTCACCTGGAGCACTGGGTTCAGCTGGGAGACCTCAGGATAAGAGATACATGGACCTGTTGGAGTGCATAAAAAAGACGGACACAAAAATGATCCAAGGGACAGACCACCTCTTACAAGAGGAGAGGCTGAGAGAGCTGGGGCTGTGCAGCCTGGAGAGAAGGCTCCAAGGTGGCCTGTGAGTATCTAGAGGGGAGCTATAGGAGAAAAAGGGGACAGAATCCTTAGCAGGGTCTGCTGTGTTAGGACAAGGAGAAATTGTTTCAAACCTAAAGAGGGGAGATTTAGATTGGATATAAAGAAGAAGATTTTTGTAGTAAGGATGGTGAGGCACTGGCACAGATTGCCCAGAGGGATGGTAAGTCTCCCATCCCTGGAGACAAAGTCAGGCTGGATGGGGCTATGAGAACCTGATATAGCTGTAGGTGTCCCTGTTCACTGCAGAGGAGTTGGACTAGAAGATCTGTAATGGTCCCTTCCAATTTGCAAGTTTCTATGATTCTATTATCAGCATTTCTTTCTGGACAGGAAATAAGTTTCCTTACTATCTGCATCTATTGACTATAAAGATACTGCACCCAAGAAATACAAAGTTACAGAAGGAAATTGCCAGACTAAATTCAACTCTTTTCCTGTGTTTTCCTATACTTAGATTTCCCACTGCTTCCAACTTACATTGCTTCTTTCTTCCTCTTACAATGCTACCTGCCTACCCGAGTCCTGCAGTGTCAGTCACGAGGGAGAACAAGATGGTTGTGAAGCTGCACATTCACACGGAGGTTGTCCGTGAAAAACACTACACTGGTTTATGCAATAAACACTTTCCAACCCCATCATGGCATAATCCATGAGCTGAAATGTGGTGCCAAAAGCACATCAGTTGTATCTCAGGAGGAGATGTGGGGTAAGCTGCACCGCAGATTGCACAACAGGAATGATAAAGGCAGCCGAGGACCAATTTTTTCTCACAAGCACATGAACAATACACATGGGAAGAAAGAAGAGTTTCAGCAGGGTTTAATTGTTCATGGAATAATCATTGGAGGCAACTTAATGAGATGTCCCCCTCCTACGAGAAAGTACAACTCTAAGAATTAAACTCCAGGGTATTACACATTAAATGTGCAAGGAATCCATTCCATGATTATTCCCTAGGCCATGTAACCTGCAGCTTTAGATGCTGGCAACACCAGGGGAGTTCTATGAACTGATCCTAAGAGAAATTGCATGGACAGTGGAACAGAGTGGAAACACCATGGCCTGGGTATGTGATAACATCAAAGGGATGGTAACTTGGTGACATTATGGAACTGATAAACAATGTAGTTGTCACTCTGAGTGAGCAGTTTTTCTATTTGTTGTTTGATGTGTTGAAAACTTGTCCCTAGGTGAACTTCCACAGAATCACGGAATCACAGAATTGCAGTAGTTGTAGGGAACTCAAGAGATCATCGAGTCCAATCACCTGCTAAAGGAGGGATCCTACAATAGGTCGCACAGTTAGGCATCCAGACAGATCTTGAACATCCCTATAGAAGGAGATTACACAACCTCTCTGGAAACCTGTTCCAGTTCTTTGTCACCCTTATTGTAAATAAATTCTTCCACATGTTAAACATCCTATGTTCAATTTTTATGCCACTGTCACTTGTCCTGTTGCTATGTACCACTGAGAAGAGCCTGGCATCACCCATTTGCTTCCCACGTCCCTTTAGATACTTATAAACATAAATCAGATACCCCTCAGTCTTCTTTTCCCCAGGCTGAACAGATCCAGGTTACTCAGTGTTTCCTCATAAAGAGATGCTCCAGGCCCTTTACCATCATCATGGCCCTCCACTGGTCTCCTTCTAGGGGACCCCTGTCTTTTTGAACTGGGAAGCCAGTTCAAATACACCTCCATTCCAAATGCTACCCACCTCCAAGTTGCAACCACCCAAGAGCAAGACTATACTCTGATTTTTTTTTAAGATGTATCTTCAAAAACAAGCAAAAAGACTTTATATCAATCATAATAAAAGTGTGTCCGACAAGTCACTCAAACTCCATCTGAAAGTAAGAGAACAGTATAAAAACAGCCTAGAAAAGGAGGAATTTTAGGGAAAATAATCACAGACAAGTCAGGAGGACATTGCTGACTTCTGGGACCAGTTGGTGGTCTCAATCTGTCCCAGTCACAGCTGCTGGGCTCAGTCTCTCTTCCCTCAGCACAGGGACATTTATTCAGTAAGATTCACACACTTGGCTATGTTGTTTCTATGAGAAACTTAGAGATCTCAGTACAGTAATTCCATAGTTTAGCATGTTAGCAAGTGGCTGTATTATTCATATTCTTGGTATTTACACACACTCTGCAGACAGTGCAATCATCAGCAGCCATCCAAAAGAATCTGCAATCTGTTGCTTCAATAAACAGCACTATTCATTAATCTAGCCATGAGAGTCCTCGTGGAATACAACCAAACTCCTTGGGGCTGGAGAAGGATGGGCATGTTAGTTCACTGAATGCAACTAGATGAAGGTACATTGTACCGTTTGTGTATCCATAATCATGAACGTTTAATACACTGGACACATCTGGATTTACAGCACCGAGTTGGGCATCATTCAAAACCTAAGCCGAGCCATGCTCAGCCCTCTGATATCTGAGGAGAAATTGCAACACAGAAGAGTGTATTTTCTGACAAACTTCTTCAGCCTTCAATGTAACACCTATGATGTAAATTTAGCAACAGAAAACTATTCAGTACCTGTGGATTGAGGTAATATCATGTGACTTTCTATGGATGTGCAACAACAAATCCACAATTACTTCTGTTTTCTCAGACATGGAATTGCAGAGGTGTTGAGTATGATTCTACTCCTGCTCCAAAACTCCTTACTGTCTTTTCAAGAGGTCTTGGATGTTGACTCACATGGTTCATGATAAAGTTCATTCCAATGACTGCGCAGAGAGGCTGAGGTCTCCCAGCAATTGTGTAGTGGCTCCCACCATGGTGACAGCCTGAGTGAAAAATATGGGTAAAAAATATGGAAAAAGAGGGATGTGAGGAAGGAGCGGGGATACTGGCACATAGCATGGATACTGCATGATATTTCAGGACTATAATTTATTGTTGAATTACTCAAGCGCACATATTTTTGCATCACAGTTATGGATAAACCATATAGCATGTGAGATAATCTGGAGAATAGACTGCCCAACAGTTATCAATCATGAATTAATAATGTCCCTTCTAGATTTAAAACCTTAATCCTAAGAGGTTGGCTAAGATCCAAAGAGGATGGCTTCTATACCAATGACCTCCATAAAGTAAGTACAGATTTTCACTGTAAAGCTTGTTTAATTTTTTTATTATTATTATTCCTAAAGTTATATTCTAACAGATATGGGACTGTGAGAAAGAATGGTACAAGCAACAGATGTGACAAGTACCTAATCAGTAAATTAAAGATAAAAAAATCCTGGTATTTTGTGTGTGGGAATGATTCCTACTGCAATCAATAGAGAAATACAATAAAACTGTAAAAATGAAGAAAATTAGTGAAAAGATGAAAAGCCTCATCCATCACTAACCTAGGACAGCCAGGAAGGGTGCCCAGACTTAAAAAATGTCCTTTTTCTTCAGGCATCTGCACCCATAGGAAATGCCACCCTTTTTCCTACAGGATCTAGCCAGATGGTATCATATGTTTGTCATTTCCAGGATGGATTACTGTAACTCCTGGCATTTTATGACAAAGGAGAAAACAATGTACAGGGTGCAGCTGATGCAAACCTCCCCACTTCCTGAAGAGGTTAAGTAGTACTGAATACATGAAGCCCATATACAAAGCTCTCTGCTCCACTGTACAGCGTCAGTTTAAATTCTTGATCCTTATTAGATCCCAATGACATTTTACACTACCAAAACAAAACAAAACAAAAATTGATCATAAAGCTTTATGTTTTCAAATACCTTATTGTCACATTCTCTAATGCCTATATTTATCTAAAATTAAGAGATGACAATAGAGAGAAAACAAATCGAGTGCAATTTTTTTTAGCATATCATTATGTGGGAAAAAAATGCAAGGAAATATTAGTAACTGAACAATATGCAGGAAAAAAAAAAATCATATTGCTATGAGTGGTTTTGGCTAGCAGACCAAGAAGTTCAGTGCACATAAAACTGTAATCCCAATGTAGAACGTAAATGGTTCATTGAAAACAGATATATTAAAGAGAAAGTCCCAAGCTTTGTAACTTTTTTACAGTGTATACTCCTATGGAGGCCTAAATCAGAAAATGAATAAAGCCTTTTTTTTTTTTTTTAATGCCTGGGTTCTAAAATGCAACTTATAAAGTGTGAGAAGAGATACTATGAAATTAGTAGTGGTTTCAGCTGAAGCTCAAAATGAAGGCCCTCAGTTTTGTTTTTTACAATTGGATTAACTTCACAGAATCGTAAAATGATAGGATCATAGAATGGCTTGGGTTGGAAAGTTAAAGGTCATTGAACACAAATTCCCCTGCCATGGGAAGTATTGTCAGCCACTAAACCAGGTTGTCCAGGGTCCCTTCCAGTCTGGTCTTGAATGTCTCTAGGAATGGGGCATCCGCAACTTCTCTGGGTTGCCTGTGCCAGTCTCACTATTCTTTGAGGAACAAATTTCTTCCTAACGTTCAACTTAAATTTCCCTTCTTTTAGTTTAAAACCATTTCTCCTTTTCCAAACACATAGTTCCCTTCAAGTATTGCAAGGTTACAACAAGGTCTCTCCAGAGCTTTCTTTTCTCTAAGCTAAGCACACGTCACTCTAATCCTTCATATCAGAGGTGCCTCAGCTCTCTGAGCATCTCCATGGTCCTTCTTTTGGACCCTCTCCAACACCTCTGCATTCTTCCTGTGCTGGGGCCCAAGGTCTGGACACAGTACTCCATCCAGATGGAGCCTCATAAGGGCAGAACAGAAGGGGACAATACCCTCCCTTGCCATAGCCACCCCTTTATTGACATAGCCCAGAATGCTGTTGCCCTTCCCAGCTGCAAGTGCTGCACACTTCTGCCTCATATCCAGCTCCTCATACATCTTAACTCCCAGCTCCTTCTCTCCAGGTCTGCTTTCTGTGAGTTCTTCTCCCAGTCTGTACTCACATCTGGGATTACCCCAACCCAATACCCTGCACTTAGCCTTGTTCATTAGGTTCATGTTGGCGCACTTCTCCAGTCTGTCCTTTCCTTCTGTCATATCAACTGCACCACTCAGTTTGGTGTCATCAGATAACTGCTGAAGGTATACTCAATCCCACTATCTATATCATTAATAAAGATGTTGAATAACAACAGTCCAAATTTCAGCCACTGTGAATCAGTTCAATGGAAGAAGTTCAAGATGTAACAACTTTATACTGAATATAATAACACAATTGCACATCTAGGACTCGTCTGTATCTTCCCTCATACCTGATTTCCCTTTTTATCTTGATCTAGATCTCATGTATATTTTGCTTGAGATCTGCAAAGCTTCTGGCTAAGGAACATGTCCTCTTTGCTCTCAGAAGTCTGTTTTCTCATAGTCCTGAGGAGAATTGCTATACACAAAGGTCAAATGTGGTGGCCAGCTGCCCTGACAAGGCCCCCAAAAGTAGATTCTGTAACTTGCTACAGGAATGCTGGGATAACTGATCCTTAGGAATAATGATGAAAAACTTCTGTAGTAGTCCCAGTGAATTCAGCTCGTTTAATTGAAAAGAAAGCTGATCAATTGAATTGCACCACTGGGATGCATACAGGACTCTAACAGCTAAAACCTTATTTTCTCTTAGCTAGCCATATTGAAGCAGAAAAAAAAAAAAANAACAAACACAAATTAAAACAAAAAAAAAAAAAAAAAAAAAAGCTTTCTTGTTTGCTTAGTAAGTTGTTGTTGTTTATTTGTTTGCTTCTGCTTGTGTCTACCCAAGAAGTTTCAAAGCCGTCCTCTCAGATCTGATACTTGCTGCACTGCCTTTGTCAGAGGGCAGCAGAGATGACAGTGGTGATCTCTTCCAGACCCTCTGAGCCTTATTTTTCTGCCAGCTTATGAAGCAGTTTGTTGGGCTGAGAGCTTGAGAAAGCAATATTGGAAGTATATCTGGCTGCTCACAGCCCACATGGAGGTGTCTCTTCATGTGTCCAGACCTCTGAGAGAGCTGAAATGAGATTTTTCCCCAGGCCCTCACTGTTTCCTCATGAGCTTGTCTTGGGCTTCCTTCTATGCTCACTTCATGAATGAAAGTCTGCCTCAACCCAGACAGGAGCTCTTGGCACAGACTGTAACAGGTCATACTCTTAGCTCTGGAGATTACTAGTTCAATTGTTCATGTTTTACTCAGTTCTGCAGCCAAAACACAAGAAGGAAACTGGTAAATTGCTGAGGTGTTCGTTGCCCTAGAGTTCACCATCCACAGTGAATCAAGACATGGGCATTTCTGAATTATGGAAAAAACTCTATCAGCACCTGTTTGTTTTCTGTTTTTCATGACTTTATTTATGACTGAAATGTCACTTTGAGGAGAATTTCTACTGCTTTGTTTGTTCTTGTTGTTGTTGTTGTTGTTTTCCATGTGAAAGTTTTTCAGTTTTTCTGCATAGGTTGTTTCCTGATAGGACTACTGCAGTAAGAAATATATGCAGCTGGAATTAAAGCACCTAAAAATAATAACAGAAATAAACAAAGTACTATCACACTAAACACACGACAAAATATGCTTAGGTTAAAAGTGCCAAAGACTTGACCTTAGACTTCCCTCTTCAGCATGCTCCCTGGACTTTGCATGGGACTCCCTGCTGTTTTGTGGGATCCTCATCCCCTCCCCCACCAAATTTTCAGGGGGCTGAATGTTCTCCCAAGAGCCAGATGTGCCTGTTCTCAAGACAGTGTGCATCATGTGTTCATGTTTGCATATGCCCTCAGAAATCACCTCTTTTTAGTTCCTTCAGTCCCAGTGGGAACTCCATTACAATCTTTAATGTGTTTTAAGCCACTGTTCTGTCCATACTCCTAGACAAGCAGAGGACACTTCAGGTTCTTTAAGAGACACCTACTGAATATATGAACTAGCTTAAAAGCATTTTGGAGACCATACAGACCTAAATATTAAGTTTCCTTGGCAAAGTTTTCATCCTTTTTATGTATCTGGCCCTTTCCTTAATATCCCTTGCCAAAAAATCATTATTAATCTGAAATATCTTCATCTTTGTGAGAATATAAAATCAATACTGCCAGATTCTACAAGGACTAGTAGTGGATAACAGCTACTGGGACTGCATTAAAATTTGTGGCCTCTCTCCTGATGTCTGATTTGGGCTCTGCCCTGGATTTTTTAGGGTTTTTTTTTTTTTGGATTAAAATACCAAATCCCTGTACAACTGTTTTGAGTGATCCTTGTAGCTCAGGATTATACTGATCATGGATCATTTGTCACATGAACTTGGTGAAGGCATGAGATACATTCCAGAGACCAAGTAGGCAATTCAACATGCATAACTGGATAACAAAGCCCATATGACAGCTTACCACTAAATTAACTCCTCCTATTCTTCTTCATGGCAATGATGACAAAAGATGCTCATCCCCAGGGAATGATCTTTCCACCTTGCCTGACCCATCTAATAATCATAGGACTTAGGGAGTATCTTACAATAGGACCTTCACACATAAATACCAACTCTCAAGCAAAGGTTGTAAGAAATCAGGCATGAAAAACTGAAGTGAAAGGTTTCATCTGACAGATTAAATATTACACAACTCCTGGAACACGAACATTGGGCTCTCACAAGCAGACACATATACATCTCTGTTGCACACCTAAAATATGAAAATCTATCATACAAAATGCACCATTTTTCTCAGCTATCCCTGTACCTTGCTAATCACTTTATATAGGAAACCAACTTTACACTGCACAGAGCTCCACCCATCCAGATGATGTTGTCATTTCCATGGTAACTAAAGTACCTCAAAGGCAAAAGAACAGATGGAGACTGAAAAAAAAAATAATCTAAGGACAAAAAGTGAACATATGTAGTGCAAGAAAAAATATTAAGCTGTGGGCAGCTATTAGGGTTGTTATCGCTTGCAAAGGGAGACCTTGATAAACTCAGTCATGGTTCTGTGCTAAGGAGTGGCACAGTCAAATCAGCCTTGTGACAATGTCAGTTTTCCAGCAGCCCATTTCCCCCTTGCTTTCCCTTCACACTAATCTCATAAATAATTGTCCTTGTTCCCTTAATGACTTGTTTTGGTTTAAGGACAACAGCAGCCAAAACAGGCAGAAAGAATGTAACTAGTGGTATGCTTGACTGCCCATTGCATGTCTTGCTGATCAAAGTCTTCAGGAGTGACCAAGGACTATGTAGCTGTCCCTCTGCCACATAGACAGCAGCAGCCAGGGGAGAAAACCAAAGGGATGGGATCTGCTGAGTGCATAGATACAACCTGTAACCCACTACATCCTGCCCACATGTGCTCTGACTGGCTGCTGCGCTTTGGATTCACACATACCATTATATAAAGTACATGCTGGCAGCAGCTTGGAACATCTTTAAAATTGGGTTAATAGTTGTGACACAGTCTTTGCTTGACTTTCTCTGGAATTAGTCCATCTTTGTGGATTGCTGTCAGTCAGAAAGGAAACTTGTAATTTACATAGGACAATTTGTTCTGTGTCAGCTTTCTAAGACTCTGAGCAAGGCAAGTGTAATTTGGGAACAGGAGCTGTGATAAGGAGAAAAAAAAGGGAAAAAAAAAAGTCTTGTATTTTTAGCTTGCTCTCAATAAAAGTTTTCTTCTCCACATTACATAATTTATTTGAGATATAGAGCTTCATGCATGTGAAAAAAAGTTAAAAACTGTTACCTAAACTCCTTTCAGCTTCAGCTGGACGAAGCCAGCACATACTTCAGAGTGAGGAAGTCTTGCCTATGGGGCAGAACAGAAGAGCCTAGAGCATGAGAAATGTGAATTCAATCTCAAGAGGAGCTAAAGCTCATCAGATAATAATTTAAACAAAAATTAAAAAAAAAAAAAAGCAGAAAAAAATAACACAAAACCAC
>VXAB01006277.1:0-10008 GCA_013399175.1 Odontophorus gujanensis
CCCTGCTACTGGTAGTGCTGGCTTTGCTCTCACCCTCTTACCAGGTCATTGACAGATGCTCCCACACCTGTCACTCATTTCAGTGACAACAACAGTGACAATACTCCTCCTCTTCGTCTTGGTGGGCAGTGCCCTCCTAGAGGCTTTTTCTGGGCAGTGGGCACGGATGGAGAGCCGTTGCCGTGGCAACGCCCCCACCACGTCAGGTTTAATCCCCTCAATAACCAGAGTTTGGAATGTGATGAATATGCATGTGCTATACCTTTAAATATGTATTCATTTCTCTCTTTGGTGTGCATGGTTGGTGGAGAGATCCCCCATGCACCCAGCGCTGTAATAAAGGAAATACCTGCTTGACATATTTCATTGGTATGTCAAGTTACTTTGTCGGATTTCTCGGCAGCAAGGAAATGAGCCTCGATGGGACATTTCAAGAGGTGCTGGTTCATATACATTTGTGTTTCTTTGAATTCCCCTGTTCCCTTATTATTTGGAGGCATTATGGTACCCATAATGTCTTAAATTTGAGCCTGATAAACTTCATTTTTATGTTGGGACAGAGGTAAAAGCTGTTAGGTCTGCGGGCTTTTCAAGGGGCTGAGAGAAAAGCAGAAGTGTGATTTGGACACTAGATGGAGACAGCAGGATTAAGAATCGGCATAGAAGAGCCCTGTTTCCTAACAGTGGGTGGATGCTGTGAAGCAAATCAACAAATTGCAGTACTGTCCTGAAACCACCTCAGAGAACTGCTGAAACCTGAAAGCAGGACAGAAAGTACAATATTGAAGTGCTGGAGTAATTGAAAGATGAAGCCTCTGAAAATGAAGAGGGGTTTTATCTGGAAAACAGGTTTATGGTGGCTTGGCTCTGCTGTATGACCAGGTCTGGCCAGCTCACCCCCAGCTGCTGTACTCACACACCCTCCCTAACCTTGACCCAACCCTGACTCTTTGTCTTGTCTCTCAGGAACAGAGCAGGCAATTCCCTGATTAGCTTAGCTTCCAAGATCAGCTATGCCAAGCTCTAGGTCCTGCAAGGAACAAACTGTACCAGAAAGATGTATGTGTAGTCAGTGTTAGCTCACTCTGCCCAGCCTGCATACATGTTGTGCTGCTTGCAGTGCTGCTCGAGACTATCAAAGCACTGTATGCAGGTGTTGGCAGAGCTGAGGCAGTAGCTGGGGACAGCAAGTGGTCCTATACGTGAGCTGCTTGCTTGCTGCTCACATTTGAGTTACTACAGCAATATTCAACTGAAACCAGCGGCACGTTGTGGCAGTGTCTACATCCTGCCTGTAGTCACTGGAGTCAAGCAATAACCCCGTGTGGACAGCAGCACTACAGCAGGTTTCATCTCCGCTGACGCGCTGCCGGCGACCCGAGTGGGCCCAGGCCCGGCGCTGCCGCACCGCCGCTGCTGCTGGTATGTGACCGCCGCTGCTAGGTGACCGCGGCTGCTAGGTGACCGCGGCTGCTAGGTGACCGCGGCTGCTAGGTGACCGCCGCTGCTAGGTGACCGCGGCTGCTAGGTGACCGCCGCTGCTAGGTGACCGCGGCTGCTAGGTGACCGCCGCTGCTAGGTGACCGCGGCTGCTAGGTGACCGCCGCTGCTAGGTGACCGCGGCTGCTAGGTGACCGCCGCTGCTAGGTGACCGCGGCTGCTAGGTGACCGCCGCTGCTAGGTGACCGCGGCTGCTAGGTGACCGCCGCTGCTAGGTGACCGCGGCTGCTAGGTGACCGCCGCTGCTAGGTGACCGCGGCTGCTAGGTGACCGCCGCTGCTAGGTGACCGCGGCTGCTAGGTGACCGCCGCTGCTAGGTGACCGCGGCTGCTAGGTGACCGCCGCTGCTAGGTGACCGCGGCTGCTAGGTGACCGCCGCTGCTAGGTGACCGCGGCTGCTAGGTGACCGCCGCTGCTAGGTGACCGCGGCTGCTAGGTGACCGCCGCTGCTAGGTGACCGCGGCTGCTAGGTGACCGCCGCTGCTAGGTGACCGCGGCTGCTAGGTGACCGCCGCTGCTAGGTGACCGCGGCTGCTAGGTGACCGCCGCTGCTAGGTGACCGCGGCTGCTAGGTGACCGCGGCTGCTAGGTGACCGCCGCTGCTAGGTGACCGCCGCGCTCACTTCGTAGTGGATGGGGGCGGGGCCTCCTCACACAGCCAAATAACAACCCGCGTTGCCCGCCCTTTCCTTAATGTCCGTTAAGTGTGAGGCTTGCCCCGTGATGCCGCCCGCATAACTTCAAGCCAATCAGCATCCTGTCTTCCCCAGATAAACATCTCCGCTACCCAATGATGAAAGGAAATGCTTAGAAGGAGGTGGGAACAATTCGTCTCCGCTGGCCGGAGGATGCGGTAAGCTGACGGTGGGCGGGGAGTAAGGGGATCCGAGCTCCGATTGGCGATCTGGAAGGAGGCGCACCCCTGGGCGGCCAATGAGGGGTGGCGGGGTGGGGTTGAGCGGCGCTGAGGCGCGGCTGTAGCGCCCTTACCGGTACCGTCGGTGGAGGCCGGGTTGCGGGTGTGCCGAGGTCGGCCCGGTCTCGGGTGCCGCTGGGCGGGGAGCGGAAGGGCTCGAGTCCGGCGGCTGCGGGAGGTGCGGAGCGGCTGAGGCCTTGCTGGGCTCGCGGGGACGCAGCGGTGTTGGGCAGCGCTGCCGGGGCCCGCTCTGACTGCGTTTTTCTCCGCCTTTAAAGGAATTCGACTTGGTGCTGTCCGCCGAGCACGAAGGAGCTCTGTGCACGCGACTGTACCGAAGCTCGAAGGAGTGCCCGGCCCGGCCCGGCGCAGCGCTACTGTGCTCGGCGCTCTCTACCCTACTCGCCCTGTGGGCGTCGCGTCCTCGTGGCCCCACACTGCCCCTGAGCAGCTGGGCCGGGAGTGGAGTACCACTGGGCGTCCGCGCCGCCCCGACGGCGGCACCCGGAACTGCTGAACCGCAGTCTGTGGGTATGCGGGCACGCGCTTTCACGTTCTGGAGGCTGGAGGAGGCCCCCGATGGAAGATTTCCTGGGAAAAGATTTTGACAAAAGTGTTCTGCGCGTGGAATTGAAGCAGGCATTATTTGAACTTCTTGGAGAAGGTGCTTCGGGAAGGCCAGGATGGCCGTGAGCATGGACGATGACGTCCCCCTCATCCTCACCCTGGATGACAGCGGTAACAGCTCCTCGGCCCTGCTGGGCAGCCAGGATGAGGAGGAGCTGCCCGACAAAAGTAAGGTCACACTGTCTCATCTCTGCCCGCTGTGATGTCCACGTTGGTGGCGTTGTCCCATCTTCTGAGTGCCAGACTTGGCAACTCGCAGAGCTGCTGTTTGGCATCCAGTAGCTGCCTGAAAAACCCAGGCCAGGATCTGGCTGTTGTGCTGCTTGGTACAGGCAGAGCCCACGCTGGAGCACGTGGGGCAGAGGATGCGGAGGGATTGGCCCTAGTCTATCAGGGTATATTCTGTGTATATTTTATGCGTATTCTATCTGGTTTCCCCATAACACCCTCTAACTCCATGCCATTACACTCACCTCTCCCTGCATTGGTGCAGAGCTTCTCCTTGGCACCAGCCTGCACTGCTGTCCCATTGCTGCCCTGTCAGGTGCAGCAACTGCACTTACGTAACTTGGTGTTTTCCTAGAGGGTGAGGATCTGACCTTTGCAGCTGTTGTTTTGCCTATTTCTAGTTTATGTTCTCACTTCTGCAGTAAGGGGATGGATACGTGGTGATAGATCTTGAAATCCTTATTGTGTTGTTAACGATCAGGAGTAATTGGAGACAGCATATACACATTTCTAACAGATGCATGGTTTGCTGGCCTGTAGTTCTTCACTGCATTATACCTCTGTTCCCCATCTCCTCTGTGATTCTGTGGTTTGATTCCTTCTTGCAGTCATGCAGGTTCCCTTAGTTTTTCTCCTCTTCTGACTTCCTGAGCTTCTTCCTAGTTTCTCAGGGTCACAGTTTTTCCTCTTCTGTCCCACCCCTACAGCATCCATTCCTGGCTAAATTGCCCACTCTGTCCTGCACTGCTGCTCCATCACATCTTTTCATTTTCACTTAAACAGGAGACTTTGTTTTGTCATGTATTTATAGGCATTCTACTGACTACTTTTATTCACTCTTCCGTCTTCTTTTTTTTTCTTCCACCCTGTAAAGAAATTATTTGGGTTTTACTGTTTGATTAAAACCAACAAGTTTGTGTTGAAGCTCAAGATTGCTGTGTGGTTTTTGAAACCTCATTTCCTGGAATTCCTTAACCTGGGTGTCTGTTGATATTGAGGAGCTGTTACTTTGCTATATGTTTTTAATTACTGTTGAAGTTGAATTTGCTGAAAAAATATTAAGACTTTTCTATGGAAATGATCTTGGATTATGCTGAGCTTTCTGAAGTCAGTGATGCTGCAAGTGTGGAATGACAGATTGATGTGGGAAGGCTAGCATAAACAGCTTGAGAGACAGGTTTGTCTCTGCGAAATGAGAAGCTTGAGCGAGTGAGTGCACCAAGACCATCTCTTGCAAAATAGACTTGTTTAAAACTGGGACATGTGGTCCAGCTTTCCTCCTTGCTTGTGAAAAAAGTGTACTGTGCAACACAGAAAAGTTAACTCTTGTAGCGGCTGTGAAGAATTCCAATGTGTCCCACACTCTGGTGAGGATTGGAATGGCATTAACAAAAGCATGCACTTCTGTGTTCTTATCAGAGGCCTGTCTTCTGGCGGGATAAATTGTGTGAGAAGTCCTGTTTTCAGGAGAGGCAAAGCCTGCCAGAGTGATGAGGATATGGAGACTGGGAAAATAAATTAGGAGCTATTTCTTTCTGTTTTATTATACCTAAACTCTGACTAGAGAACATTCAGTCAGATCTTGGGGCATCAGTTTTGCTGTTACTGTGCCTGGCCTTGGGCTGCTGGGGGATAGGTGACAAGTTAAACACAGTAAATTTATTCAGGTTTATTCCCAGGTAGTAGGGGAGCAAACATCCACTGTCTGCTTCCCAGGGGACGCTGAGGGAAAGGCAGGGCGGCTGTAGCCACCCTTACCAGCCTCCAACACATGATTTAGTGTAATAAAAAGTTGCATGCCTGTTCTGCGTTGCTGTGTCCTTAAGTGCTCCAAATTTTAACCTGTATTCCAGGCTATCTCAGATCTCTCATACAAAGATGTGTATGTGTGTTCAGATCTCACTACTGTTGTTTGTTTTTAAATGTGCCATTCAAAAGTTGATCCATGACACAGCTTTTGCAGCCAGGTCCTTCAGCAAATGAATCTGTAGTCTTAGACTCTTAGATTTGTTTGTCTGTAAATACAGTCAAATTACAAGATCGAAATAAGCCGTAATAGGGTTTTTTGAAAACAAACTTTTTGTTGATGTAAAAAGGACAAGACTGAAGGGCAAGAGTATGTTTCTTTCAGAATCTTGCAGGAGAGGTCTCTACTGAGTGATTGCTTTGGGATTTAGAATAAAAGGGCTAAATGAGAAAATTGTGTGGAAAATGGCATTCTTGAAGAAAATATCCAGCTGCAAAAATTAATCTACCTAATCATGCAGCTCTTAAGCCCATAATGGAAGAAAATACTTGCATGGGGAGGAATATTAAAGCTCTGCCTTTCTTGTCTTATACTGATGTATGTATCTGCAAAGGAGTTCCCATTTTCATCAACCATGGAAGGTCAGAATCCTGCAGAGCCAACTGGAATTCAGACTGCAGCCAGAAAAGTGTGGTTACTGTGATGCAGAAGGTTTTTTGAATGCACTGTAGAGGACTGTGATGCTGAGTAATTTTTTTCTACAAGCTCCAGCAGCTGGAGGAGATGGAGAAAAGAGCTTTCATCACTTTAATCCATGACTTACATTAATTAACATGATTCTGCCCTTCCTTGGTACAACTTCTCTGAGAATCTGAATGCTCTATGCACTGTAAATAAACTTCCCAACACTTGGTTGTCATGAATAGATTTTACAGAAGGCAAAAAGAGAGATGCTGTTGTATGACTGCCCAAAGTCATACACTGAAAATGGTGAGCAGGAACCTGCGCCAAGTGATTTTTTGATCCTCCCCAGAACTCCAAAGAAGTGTTCAAACAGTTCTCAAAGTGTGAGGTATGTTTTTCCTATACAAAGGCAGTGTGGATAGCCTTGAAACTCTAGGACAGTGTTTCTCCTTGAGCTGATGGGAAGTGTAAGAAATAAATGAGTACTCATTGATTTATCTTTTATTAGAACAGATAAAATTCTTCTTTGCCTCCTGCATGGAAATTGCTGTAGCCTCAAGTGGGGTTCAGTGTGATCAGTGCAGAAAGTACAGCTCTTCGTGTTGTGAAGGGAACAATGATATTTTATGTCTGTTTCTCCCACACTATGGATTATGGCAAGTGGAAGACGTTGTCTTTGAATTCTGTATTCTTAGGAGAAAGCAACTGCATCTACTATTGAGGTAAAAAGGAGTTACTTTATATGAATAAGTGGGGGGAACATCCACAGCAGCAGGGTGTGATGTTTTCTACAAGCATTGCTGGAAAAAAGGAATCTTTAACTTTGAATAGTGAGGTGAGCCTTTACAGTCTTGGTTCCTGCTGCTCAAAGAGTAAATTTTCATGAAAAATGGAGTCAGCCTGACGTTTTGTGTAGAAAGCTTGGGATGGTTGGTAAGTGTGCTTCCTCGTCTGTGAACTGTTGTGGAGCAGAAGGTAGCCCAAGGTCTGTAAAGAGAGCATGCCTCACTGCAGGTGAGGATGGAGGAGTTGGCCCAGTTGTGTGTGGAATAGGGGCTGGGTTTGGATGAGGTGAGCGCTGCTTGTGAGCAACCACCTCTGTGACTGATGCGTGCCTCTTCTGGAGCAGAGCTTGAGAGCATGGTGGTGTCTGCTGGGCTCTTTGGGGTTGCTGAAGGAGGGTCTGTCTTCTTGGCTTGTTTCTGCCCTGTTCCTTGATGAAATGTGCCAAGAGGCTATTGGCAAAGCTGTTCTTCTAATTGACTGAGAGAAAACTCTTGTGATTGTTTTGAACACAGAGACAAATTACAGCATGAACTGGGAGTTGTATACAACAAACTAATCTTTCTTTTGAATAAACTATTTAATAAACCAGGTAAATGCATGCCTCCAGTAGTGACACGGCATCCTGAACAGCTAATATTCTTTTGAGACACATGCACAGCCTGGTTTTAAGTGTCTGCAGTGATCAATACAACCCGAAGTGATGGACTTCTCTGTAGGATCTGTTTCTAGAGTATGATTCTTATCAGTTGTAGAAGAAAGCAAGCCTGTCCTCAAAATCTGCAGCTTATCTGGTTGGCAAATCCCTGCTGTCTTCTTCCTTCTTTTGCTTCCTTTAGTGCAGTGAGTGGAGGAGGGAAATTGCAGGTGTTAACAAGCATGTTTTTTTTCTGATGGGCTGCAGGAATGGACAGCCACTGGAAATTGGATAAATACCTGTTTTTGTGAGAATGCTGTGATCGCACAAACCTGTAGCAGCAGTGCTTCATGAAGAACTGCTGTAGCTGTTTCGAAAGCGTTCTGACTTTGCTTCTTTTGAAGAAAAATAGGTATTTTAAATGTTAGCTAGCTAGTGTACTTAATTAATTGTCTGTGATCTAGTTTTTGATCTTTGAGTTCAAGTGAATACTTAGAAGCTGTTTGACTGGACTTGGACACTAGTTATGTGTGGAAATGCTGCAGCTAACTTGGGAAGAAACATGGGACAACTAAAAAAAGCAAATGCTTGCCATGGCCTTGCAGACCCTGAGGTGTCTAACAACCTTTAGGTTATCTAGTTGCTTTCTTGAATGCTACACATGGTTTTTCTCTTATTGTGGCTCCTAGTTTTACTGATTTGCCTTCAATTAGTTCCAGTACTGAATTGTTGTTTATGTCTTTGAAAGTCTCTGCTCCAACCTAAGAATGTTGCTTTTTTGCGACTCCTGCCAGTGCTACTCTAATCCTTGCATGGCCTAGATGATTTGTAACAAACGTTTTAAGCAAGCAAAGCAAAACTGCATCTGAGATGAGTGAGGGGTGAAAATCTTGGAAAGGGAAATGAAGACCCAAAACATAAGGAGATTATTGTTTTCTCCTCCAGTCAATTTCTCCTCTACAATTAATTTCTCTGGGTGATGAGCTCTATAAACTTCAGAGTAAGGAGGCAAATGCTGCTTTTTAGACTATGTTGGACATCTTTCAATATCATGTTAGAAATAGTGAAAAACATGTTTCTGCTGTGAAGTTCCAAATGCATCATCCTCTGGAATCTCATTTATACTGGGAATTCAGGATTTAAGGCAGGACTGCCTTGGCTGCACTTAAATACTTGCTGTAATGAGAGGGTAGAGCTGATATCTGTGATTCAAGAGAAGCAGCACTCCATGTTGTCCAGACCTCACAAAAGCATTTTTTTCAGAGTCACATTGTGAATCTCCTGAAAATGTGGTACCTACAGAAGAGAAATTGAGAGCAGAGTGAAATACCAGGAGGTACTGTGGGGTGCAGTTTGCGTGTGTGTTTATTCCAAGCCTGCCTTGTTTTCTTAGCCCTGCAGGAGATCAGTTTGCACAATGCACACATTGTGTGTTTCACAGTAGGATGCTTTGTCAAACAGAATCCCTACACTGTTGACTCTTCTGTGCTGTAAAAAATCATAGTGAATTAATCTTGAATGCCCCATGCTGTTCAAACCTGAGCAAGTAGAAGTGTATACAAGGTAAAGAAGACTTGGGTTAGTATTCCATTATCCCAGAGTCACATGGTTCCTTCTCCTTTATCATCACCTGTGTGCTGGTGATGGATGTCTTTTATGCTTGCTGTAAATTTGTGAGGAGACTGCAGAGGACAGTGAGGGCTCTTGAAACTTCTTTGTGCTCCTTTTGTGAAGACTGTGCGAACGACCTTGCTGCTTAGAGGGGAGCATCCAGTCCCTTTGCACATCTCTTCTGTGATGCACTGCGCTCACCTCCTTTGTGTGAGCACAGAAGAACAGGCAAGGCTGTGTGTTTCCTTCCTGTGTGGACTACTTTAGGTGGAAAATGCATGAATACGGCTCTGTGCTACAGTTTGGAGGGCACCACTTTTCAGACAGGTGGGTCTGGATCTATAAAAGATGTAAGAGTCTGAAAGTGTCTGAGCTCCAATTTTCAATCACCAGCTTTCCATCTCTAACTGGTCTTTCCTCAGCTTCTGCAGCTGACGTGGGAACATTTGGCTTAGGAAGTGGAACAGCAGTTGGAGAAAACAGTGATTAGTTTTTTCATGGCTTCCCAGGGAACACATCAGTTTATTCATTTTTCCTCTCATTTTTGTGTCTCCTATAAATCTTTAAGGCCTGGTAGTTGCAGGATATTCAGTTTAGCCAAGCTTTTTTACTGCCAGATTAAAATGAGTCAAGGCTGAGTGCACTGAGTTCACTCATCGTAACTAATACAATGCTTCTCAAGAACTTCCTTTACCCTTGGAATCTTCACTGAGGAATCCTGCCTGCTGCTGTAGCCCCCCTGTGTTGAAATCCCCTATCACCCATTTGAATGCTGTAAGAAGTGCTCTATAAACTAAACAGGAGCATCTGTGAAGTGGTTAGAGTTGTTGTTGATTGCCATTTCTTTATTGCCTTCAGGGGATTTAAACTCAAATTTGCTGGAAATAGAATTTATGAACCAGAATGCTCCATTTCTGATCCTTAAGCTGGGAAAAGTGTGGTGAATCTGATAGGTCTTTCTCTTGCTTCCGGTGTTTCTGGCTTTTGATCTGGACCTTGCAGGGTGCTCCCTCTGTCTCTAGCATAACTGTTTTTTGCATATTGAGACACTGCCTGATTTTTACGTGACTGCTTTCTTTATAAAGGGCGGTCGGAGCAGCTTTAGGATATCAGCCATCTGCTGTTTGGAGTGGATTAAGGGTGCAGTGCAGCAGGAAGTGGTGCGCCTGTGCTGCTGGCTGAGCTGGAAGCAAAGCAGGCGGGGAGCTATATGTATGGCTCTGCTGCAGCACCACAGTGACAGTGAAAGGTCTTGAGGACATGGGGGGGGGGGGT
>VXAB01006279.1:0-26744 GCA_013399175.1 Odontophorus gujanensis
ACTGTTGGGACAATGGGGCCAACTGTATGTGTATAGATGGTAGAGAAGCTCACCAATTGGGTAGCATTGCCAGGGACAGAGGCATTAGTACATGCCAGGATAGACCCTTCACTCTCTGGAAGCGGATGCTGATAGCCATGAAAGAAAAATACCCCTTCAAAGATGATCTGATACCAGAGAAAAAGAAATGGACTGCTATGGAAAGAGGTATCCATTATTTGAGAGAATACGCTGTGGTGGAAATTACATGACCCGGGATTTAATCATGATGAACCAGACCAAGAGCATGATCCTGAGAGAATCAGGTGTACACCAAATATGTGGTGTATATTCACAAGAACTGCACCAGAAAGGTATGCCAGTACACTAGCAGCAATTTATGGGAGAATGTATGGAAAGAAGACCCCTTGTAAATGAATTGATTAGTAAACTTCAAGACATTGCGTTACATTTAACCCCTCTACGAGCTTGTTTTTCAGCCACTGTAGAAGTAACTGAAATACTAGACAGAATGGAGAGCTTGCTCATTTTACTTATTAGCTTCAATTCCAATTATATTGTATTACATTGTGTTATTTTGCATTCTGATATCTTATTTAGTAAATTGGCTTTCCTCCTCAGATCATTGCCGTTGTTTTGTTTTTGGGCCCATCTCCCTTTTCGTTTTTCCCTTTCCCCCTTCCCCTTTCCTGGGTCATGGGTCCATGGGTCACATTCCCCAGTCATCATGGAACTGAGCTGAAGCAGCCTGTAAACCATTGACAGTGTTATACAGTTATTGCAGTGTTATCAGACAAAAAGTAACTGTATCTGGCACCTGCTGTTTTGACTTTGATCATTTATGTGATACTTTCACTTTATTCTTTGGTGAAGGGTTGTGGAATGGCTCTGTATCTGGAAGCTCTTGGGACAGCTCACATGCAGGATATTAAAGGCTTTGCTTAACTCTAGGTTGTGGGTTTTTTTTTTTTTTTTTTTTTTTTTTTTTTTTCAGTTAGAATGTTAAAAACACAACTTCCTTGTGCAGTCCCATGTGTGACAACAGCATGTCAGTCATTTTCTGTTCCAACAGTTGTGTTCTGCTACAACCACAATGATACTTCGTGCTATTATATGGCTGGGCTTCGGTGCTGCATTTCTGCTATCTTTAATCTCAGATTCCTGAAAAAGCGGGCAAAAGGAAATGTGTTTATTCAACCAAGCCTGTTCTGATCAAATAGCAAGCGTAGAGCACCCTCACCTGTAGGTACTTCACAAATACAACGCCATTGTTTTCTCACTGGGGAGCATGTTGTCTACCTGCAATGATAGGGATTTCTCTGCCTCTGCTGAACTCAAAGTCGTCAGAACAAAACCTTGTTCCAACATTTTCAAACATTTGAAATGTCTTTGACACCCCAGAAACTTGCAGCCAAGTTCATAAATGTAATTTCATGGCAGTCTCAATAAAACTTCTCAATTTTATGCCCATAAACTTCATGAAGAAAAATTCACTGTGATATGATGCACAATTTACAGATTGAAACCTGTTTCAGGTCAGCTGGTACCGCAGATAGATAAGACTTCTACTCTTACCCAGTGCATTAAAGATTATGGCAAAGGGCAATAGAAGTGAAAAAATAAACCGTACAAAACCTTTCCACTTCTGACAAGTGATGTGAAGCCGAGACCATATGCAACTTTTTGTTTAGTCTAAAAATTTAGTTGTTTTCTGTTTCTCCTTCCTTCTCTTAACCCTTCTTTATCTGTTCTAGCCCTGTGATATCTGGAAGGGTCCTTTAAGGGTCCATCTAGTCCGTCTCCCCTGCAATGAACAGGAGCATCCACAACTGGATCAGGTGCTCAGATTGTGGTCCAGCCTATTCTTGAAAGTCTCCAGGGACAGGGCACCCACCACAACCCGTGCCAGTGCCTCACCACCATCACTGTGTAAGACGTTTTCCTTATATCCAATCTAAATCTCCCCTCTTCAGCCATTTCCCCTTGTCCTATCACCACAGACCCTGCTAAAGATTCTGTCCCTTTTTTTCCTATAGCTCCCCTTTAGATACTGATTGGCTGCTATCAGGTCTCCTCACAGCCTTCTCCAGCCTGAGGAGCCCCAGCTCTCTCAGCCTGTCCTCATATGAGAGGTGTTCCATCCCTGGCATCAGTTTTGTGGCCCTCCACTGGACACACTCCAGCAGGTCCACATCTCTCCTGTACTGAGCACATCTGGAAACAGTGCTCCAGGTGGGGGTCTCACCAGTGCAGAACAGAGGGGCAGGATCACCACCCTCACCCTGCTGGCCGCGCTGCTTTTGATGCAGTCCAGGATGTGGTTGGCTTTCTGAGCTGTAAGGACACAGTGCTGGCTCATGTCCAGCTGCCATCTGCCAGTACCGCAGGTCTTTTTGTCAGGGCAGTTCTCCATCCTTTCATCCCCTAACTTGTGCCAGTAGTTGGGGTTGCCACAACCCAGTTGCAAGACCTTTCACTTGGCTTTATTGAACTTCATGAGGTTCTCCTGGGCCCACTGCTCAGTCTGTCTAGGTCTCTCTGGATGGCGTCCCATTGCTTGGGCATGTTGACTGCATTGCATAGCTTGGTTTCATCTGGAAAGTTGCTGAAGGTGCACTCCACTCCACTGTCAGTGTAATTGGTGAAGATATTAAAGAGTATTTGGTCCCAGCACTGACCCCTGGGGAACACCACTCATCACTGATTTCCATCCAGACATGCAGTCATTGACCACAACTCTCTGGACTTCATCCTACAGCCAGTTCTTCATCCATCGGACAGCCCACCCATCAAATCCATATCTTCAATTTGGAGAGAAGGATGTTGGGGGTACTGAGTCAAAGGCCTTACTGTAGTAAAGTTAAATGACATCATTGGCTCTTTTCTTGCCCATTAGTGCAGTTACACTATCATAGAAGGCTACTTGGCTGGCTCTTCTGATTCACCTCCATGCTTTCCATGTGCCTTGGTATCACGTCCAGTAGGATCCGTTCCATGATCTTTCCTGGCACAGAAGTGAGACTGACAGGTCGACAGTTTCCAGGGTCATCCTTTTTACCCTTCTTAAAGATGGATATGATACTGCCTTTTTTCCAGTCACCAGGGACTTCACCTGATTGCCATGACTTTTCAAATATCGAGAATGCCTTGGTGACTACATCACCCTCAGACTCTGGGATGCTCTCATCAGGAACCATAGGCTGGTAGATGTTCAGGTTCCTCAGGTGGTCATGAACGCAACCTAGCTTACAGCAAGAGGGAAGTGGCTTCCCCAGTCCTCTCCTTCCAAACCAATCTTTTGAGGAATGTGTATGAGTAGTTAACAGAGAAGTCTGAGGCAGAAAAGTTGTTGAGTACCTCAGCCTTCTCCTTATCTGTTGTTACCAACTTGCCTGTGTCACTCACTGGGGGAGTATGCCCTCCTGGAGTTTCCTTTTCTGGTCAGGAAACCTTTCTTGTTCTTGCCACCCCTGTCTGTATATGTTTGAAGGAGGTTCTTCTCAAATGTATGTATGTTTGGAGGTAGATTCTCTCAAAATCTACTGAGAAGACTGTAGATGTTGGATTGCAGAAAGAGAAAAACAGGACTTTTCCTTATCTGAGAGAGTTGGGAATGTTCAAACTGGAGAAGTGAAGGCTGCAGGGAGATATTTTACCGACCTTCCAGGAAAGCTTGGGAGGGACTTTTTATAAGGGCAGGTAGTGACAGGACTAGGGCTTTAAACTGGAAGAGTGTAGATTTAGACTAGATATAGGAAGAGATTCCTTGCTGTGAGAGTGGTAAGACAGTGGAACAGGTTGCCCAGAGAGGTTGAGGATGCCTCCCGCCTGGTGGTGTTCAAGGCCAGGCTGGAAGGGGCTTTGGGCATCCTGGGCTAGTGAGAAGTGTTCCTGTCTATAGCAAAGGAGTTGGATCTAGATGATGTCTAAGGTCTCTTCCAACACAAACCATTCTGTGATTTTGAGGGATGGTATTGGAAACTTTTTTTATTATTATTTTTTAGCAACGGAAGTGAACGCTCAGAATGTTCAGAAAAAAAATCCTATTAACCTGGAAAGCATGACAGTGCAAAGATTTTGACCTCAAGATTGTTTGCATCAGCGAAGAGAAAATTCGTTTTGGCAGGGAACTGGGGCCACAGCTTGCTGTTTTGACCCAGCCTATTTTGTCTCTAGGCTGCAACTTGAGAAGAGTAAACAGGCTCTGGGATTTTCTAACTGACTGGATCACCCACAGATCTCAGCTTTTGGAGCACCAGCAGGCTTGTTTCTGAGGTTCAACTGTTCTGCACAAACAAATGGATGTGATTTTAGCAGCACGGAGAAGCAGGTTGTGCAACCAGACATTTACATACCACATGTTTGCGCTGAAACTCACTCAAACCAAAAGCATGTAGACATTTCCTGAAGCTGTAAATTCACCCATCACTCTTAGTGCTTTTCAATTCACATGCAGGTTAGATTTGTGTATTAATCTGACTCACCCAATTAAGTTGTTATACACGGGCCCTTCTCACGCTAGGTAAAAGATCATCATAGCAAAGAATTCCCCATGACAACAAAAACACGAAACTGCTTGCATGCACAGAGAAGGCAGTGAAAAGATACAGTCGGCAGAGTGGCCCATCCGCCTTCCAGCTAAGAAAAAAAAGATCATTTTCAGTACAATAGAATTGGCAATTTCTTATGGACTGTTTAATCCCTGAGTGCCACGCTGCAACTTTGGCTCAAGCAAAAATTAGGGACAGAAGCCTGCGCCAAAAGACTTCTCCTCCCTCTAGATCTGGTTAGAAGAGGTGGTGGAACAGAAGAGGTGGGAAGAGCTGCATCAGGCTGTTATGCCTTTGTTTTCTTTAGGCTTTTATGTTTTCTTGGGGAACGGGTGCTGACACAACATACTGCTTAAAAATGTTCCACCCCTAGTCAGGGCAGTTCTCCCCTGGTGCCTTGTCCTTGAAGCTTGTGGCCGAGCTAGAAACTGAAATATGAGTTCTTTGGGGTGATTTTTGGCCTTTATGTTCCTCTCATTCTCAACCATATATATATATATTTAGGTGACTGAGCAGGGAAAAATAGGAGGCAGTGCTTTTATTCACTATGAAACAATTTCTGCCATTGCAGAACATAGAAGTTATACAGTTTCTTTCTTCTCATTTTTTACTTTATCTCTGTATCTGTTCCTAACCTGATTTTTGCTGGGACCAGTTGCTGGGGCAGTGCCAGCTGGCAGATCAGCAAGCATTTGGGATGAGGAGGTAATGTCAGAGGCATGTTCCCCATCACACATTCAAGCATTTGTTTGCCAATGTGTTGTTTAGGGTGTGTTATGGAAAGCATGAGAAGGAATTAACATGATGACATTAAAAGAAATTGAGGCAAGTATTTTGCCAGTGTGGTTGGGATCTAGAAACACTGATGCTTTGCAGCTGCTCAGATTTAATACAAGAGCTTCCTTCTGGTCCAGTTCTGCCAAATCCTGGGGATTTACTGCAGAACGTTTATGTCTTACAGACAAACACTGTTTATGACACTAACTAACTGATGTTAGATGCCAGCAGAAGTTGATACAGCCTGAAGGGCTGAGATAGTACCTCTATGCTGGCAGCTGCAGACACGAACATCCAGCTGTTTGGCTACATTGCTGCTATCAGAAGTCCTGGGAAGCAAAATGTGTCTGTGCCCCATCCAACCCATGGAGCTAGGACCCAGCAGTGTCTGTGCACTTCTTGCTAGCAGGCTTCAAGCAGGTTTCAATAACCACCGCACCAGAGACTGCTTTCTTCTATTGTGTGCCCATTCTGTGTTTCTTCTTTTCAGGTGCTGAGAGGCTGCCAAACACCACGTAGATAATCATTTGGTGGCCAGTATTCTGTGTGCACCTGTATCAGCCATTTCCTTCTCATTCTTTACTTTGGCACTAGAGCTTGGTGCTCTTTTTCTGTGTATACTCTGCATAATGCTCTGCATTACTGCTCTTTTGGAGCCTGAGCTGTGTTTCACAGGCTAAGTCCAGCAAATGCTGCTCAGCAGAAAGCAGGCATTGGCTGAAGCATGATGGCATGCCAGTGGCACCAGGGTTGTGGGCAGCAAGACACAGAGGCTGTTCCTGAGGGTTGGGTGGTCTTGGTTCCCCAAGGGTAAAATGGGTGCTCTTTCTACCTCACTGCTCTTCTAGGAACTTTTGAGACTAGATTCAGAAGTGACACCTAGGTTGGTGAAATTTGTGTAATTAGTAGGGTTTTTTTTAACTCACCAATGGATAAAGAAAGTTGCATCCAGGAGTAAAAGAAAAAGCAGAAACTGTGATTTGTACCACCGAGTATAAATGGAGCACAGCATGTTTCAGCTAAAAGTAACATTAAATGTAAAAATGATCATTGCCCCAGCTGTGCGTTCGCACAGGCAGCAGTGGTAAGGTCAGGGTCTGGCTTTTTGCTTGTGCATGATTTGGTACCACACAGAACTGAAAAGAGCAGAGGTGAGCAGAAAAACATGCTGAAAATTGTGCTTTAGTTTGAATAAAATGAGTAAAACTGGAATGACATGAAAAACAGGTAAACAGAAATACTGATTTTCTTTTTGTTAGTTTCATGCAAGAATACAGACAGAAAGCATCTCTGAGTCTGCAACCTCAGCTGTTTCATACAGCTTATGCTGTAACTTAGCTGTTCTTACAAACAACAGTAATGGTCTGCCTCTCCAAATTTCATTCAATTGGAATGACAACTCAAAAGCAAAGCAAAGGGTTTATTCCATAGTTTTTCATCTTCAGCCTGGGTTTTGACACGTGTGCGAGAGTAATCCTTGCTGGAAATCTTAGGTCCATATTTTTATTGACCAATCAGCACAACTTGGTCAACAGGGAATGTTTGTCATCTAAACAATTTTTGCCATGCATTGCTTTATTTCCTCAAACAAGAGTTAACACAAAGGAGTGAATGCAAAAACAAACAAATGACCTAAAACAACAAAAAGATAAAAGCATATCAGTTCCTTCCATGTATGGAAAGGGATGAAATTGTTCTTGCAAAATTGCATGACTGCTAAGTAGGAAAAATATGAGAACAATGCACAAAAAGCTGCTAACTTGATCCTTGCATGTAGAGCTAAAGAAAATTGGCTATTTTAGATTTGGTTTTCTCTCAAATCAGAATGAGGATTCAGATTCCAGGAGCAGAACTGCTAAATCATTCACTCTGGTTAAGTTTTAGCATTACACTCAAATGTGAAATTTAACATTCATGTGTTCTAGTATGATGAAAGCCAGCTTTTCCACTATGTTGTGTAATTAAACAGATGTCAGAGTGAAAAATTCAGCTTCACTGAAATGTCTTTGTATAACTGCCTGTGATGCTGTAAGATGTGCTTAACAAAATGTGTTGCCTTAATGGATGCAACTGAATCACCACTTTCTGATGGCAAACCACAGCGAAAAATATCCCTTGCTAATAATTTCCATGTTTTCTGTGTGCCAGAACAATGGGGAAAGCTCTTGTGAAATACAAAACTTTGTCTCATGAGGCCACAGGTAATGCCCAGATGACAGCCTGGTAAATAAAGCTGTTTAGGAAAAATAAAGTAATAGGAATCTAGTCTTCAGCTCCCAGCAGAAGGAGGAGACAGTGCTTGAGTGTCTTTGCAAGTCCAGCTTTGACTCCTTCAGTGTTTGTACCTCTACAGTGCTCTCTCCTCACAGCTGTGGGCTGAAGGTTTCAGCAGAGCAGTATCACTCAGCACAATGAGGTCATCTTGGGAAGTGACACAGGAAGGACATCCCAGGAGTGACATGCTACTCCCCAGCAGGCCTGGGCAAGGGCAAGATTCATGCCTCCTATAGAGGTGGTAAACCCCTCCCCAAGCAGGGAACCACAGGCAGAATGAGGTGCTGTCACTTATTAGCTAAGTAAATGAAGATTTAGTTTCTCCTTGGTGCACAAACACACTTTTGCAGGACATTAAAGCTGGCTGCCTCCAATTGATCTGTTCACTTCAGGTACTGAGGATGTAACCTGCTGTACTGAAGCAGACCCCTTCTTGTGACACCAGGACAGGCTGCCACAGAACCAATCCAGGAAGCTGGGAAAAATAACTCTTGGAATAGAAATGATTTCAGAATAAAGAATGAACGGCTTTCCATCTTTCTATGGTAGGGTATATCATAGGATTATAGAATCATAGAATGGTCTGGATTGAAAAGGACCTCAAAGAACATCCAGTTTCAAACTCCCTGCCATAGGCAGGGTCACTAGGCACTAGAGCAGGCTGCCCAGAGCCACATCCAGCCTTGCCTTGAATGGCTCCAGGGACCGGGCATCCACAACCTCTCTGGACAGCCTGTTCCAGTGTATCACCACTCTCTGAGTGAAAAAACTTCCTCCTGACATCTAACCGAAATTTCCCGTCTTAGTGTAAAACCATTCCCCCTTGTCCAGCCACTATCAACCCATGTAACCAGTTGTTCCCCCTCCTGTTTATATGCTATCTTAAAGTACTAGAAGGCCATGATGTCTGCCAATTTGTCTTAAAATCCTTTACAGGAATTTATCCACTCAAATTTTGTGCTTCTCAGTGCTATCACAATAAAAGTAATTATAAGTCCAGTTATTTGTGTGGCTGACTATGTGTATGGTTATGAGATCATAGAATCATAGAATTACTAAGGTTGGAAAAGACCTTCAAGATCATCAAGTTCAACTGCAACTAAACCATGCTGCCCTAACTCTAACAACCCACTGCTAAATCATGTCCCTGAGCACCACATCCAGACAGATTTTAAACACAGCCAGGGATGGTGACTCCACCACCTCCCTGGGGAGCCTATTCCAGTGCTTAACAACCCTTTCTGCAAATAAGTGTTTCCTGATATCCAACCTAAACTTACCCCGGTGCAACTTAAGGCCATTTCCTCTTGTCCTCTCACCAGAGAGAAGAGTCCAACCCCACTCACACTGCAGTCATCTTTTAGGTATTTGTGGAGAGCAGTAAGGTCTCCCCTCAGCCTCCTTTTCCCCAGACTAAACAGCCCCAGTTCCTTCAGTTGCTCCTTATAGGAACTGGCACACATGAATGAATTATTAAATAGTATTTGCTTTTTTTTTTTTTAGAATTCTAATTGTGCTTAAGAAGAAAATATTCTCAAATGCCTCCACGTGCTGAGCCTCTGAGCTTAGCCAGGTTTTTCCATCTGTAAAACAGCTGGTCATTTTTAATCTAGTTAGTTATAGTTATTTACCAAGTAATTAACATTTCAATACACTTGCTTCATTACATGTCTGTAGCTATGATAAAACACTGTCATCCTATAACTCATGTTATGAACAAGGACAACTGTGCAGAAAAAATAAAAAAAGAAACAAAAACCTGAATTAGCCTTTGCCCACAAAGGTAGAAAAATCAGATTGTTTTACTGCAATAATTCTACAGTACTGCCAAATCAAGGAGAACTGTGGGCTGTTTTTCTTCTCTATGATGAGTTGGTGTTCACATGAGAGTGTGGTCTTGGCTATGTGGTTGATAGCTGTAGCCTGTGGCACTCACATTCTTTTTCATAGGGGCTATCAGTGTACATTCTTCTGAAGGCTCTTCTGTATCTACATGTGGGCTATTGAAGGACAGTTATATCTTGTGGGGTTTGTGTTTGTGTTTTAGGTCTAATAAACTCTTAGGCCATTGCCACTGTCATGTTATAGTAGCTGATAGTAGTTAGGGTGAACTTAAGCCATAGGCAACAAAATAAAGAAAAGGTAAGGCATCCATACATCAAGTGAATCAGCAATTATGATCAGTCCCCAATGAGGATTTGATCTTAAAGGTTAGGAACGGGGGAAAAGCCCATGTAGAATAGAATTTCCTTCACAGGCATGCTAATTTTTTGCTTTGTGTCCTATCATATTTCTAACTTATAGGTCTTTCATCTGGAAAGGACTAACAGATTGCAAATATATTATTATGTATCACAGTTTCTTGAGTGGGCGAAAAAAAAAAAAAAGAGATGGTAGCTGGACTCAATTTTTACTCATAACAATTTTATAAGTTTATACACACACACGTATATATACATACAAATTCATATAAATCTAGCAGATGTTCTTCAGAAGGGATAGATCAAACACTGTATTCAAGATGTATCACATTTTATATCAGATGGTGTAGAAATCCTCAGCTTTTCATGCACTTTGGCTTGTGTCCCAGGCAATACTTTTTGGGCATGATCTTAATGCAGCTTGCGACAGCTTCTACTGCAGTCATTGACATGCCATATTTTCATACCAAAAATTCATAGGTTAGCTGTAAAAAAAAAAAAAAAGATAAAAAGAAAGTTGATTCAGTTAAAATGTAGACTAAATGATGGTGAGGCACTGGCATTGGTTTCCCAGAGAAGTGGTAGATGCTTCATCCTTGGAGGCATTCGAGACCAGGCTGGATGGGACTCTGAGTACCTGACCAAACTGTAGGTGTCCCTGTTTATCGCAGGGGAGTTGGTCTATATGACCTTTAAATGTGCCTTCCAACTCAAACAATTCTATAATTCTATGAAATGCATGTGCTGATAATAAGATGGGAGGTTTGATCCCAATCCTATATTTTACCAGCAATAAAAATTCCACTGTTTCTCTGCTCATCTCTTCCCCACATGTATCTTCTGCTCTCAATTCTATCAGAGCTATGAAAACTGAATATACCACCTACTGGCCTCTGGAAACATTCACATTTTGTAAGCCATTGGTGAAAATCTCTAGTTATATATATATATATATATATATATGATGATATAGGTCATGCAGATGCAAGGATGGAGGAAGAGTTGAAACAAAGGATGTCAACCAAGCAAAGGAGAATAGATTTCAGACAAAATCCAGTAGTTTTGAGAAAAAAAAGTATTCAGACCCAACATCACTGTTACTGAATTCTTTAAGGATTATCTGCTGTTACAGACTGTGGTCAGATCTTCTGTTCGTAAAGACTGTCTACCAGTGTTGCATTTCCTTATCGTGGTGCCTGTCAAGAGTAGTTTGCATGATGATGTGAGCAGTCAGGGGAACTGATATGGATTTCATCACGGAGTTGCAGCATACATGGATGGGGAGGAAGGAGTAGGTCAAATGACCAAGGTTTTGCCATAAGCCTGTTGGCACATCTTGAGAGGGATATAGAACATGATGGCATACACAAGAGTAAAAGAACTTAGAAAATATTGCGTTCAAACAGAGCTGATTTCTACTCCATTTCAGACTGGATTTGACTGTTGCGATTTTCTTTAAGTCCCTTTTCAAGACAGAAGTACCTTCAGCAGCAATCCTAACTCAATGCTGTTAAAGCCCTATATGCAAACTTGATAGGGTGCATGTATGTATATAGGTGTAAGATGCTGTGTTTGGACATTCACTGGCCTAGGTATCTACAGTAGCCACCAAAAGACTAATGAAAGTCATCCCGGTATATTTTTCTGGTTGTTACCTAGTAACACTTTCAAAATCCCCTATTTGTCAGCCAAGCAGGAATACTGATTTGCCATCAAGTTATTTCCAGGTGTGTATAGCATTGTTCTAAATCTCCAACCCAGAACCAAACAAACTTTCAGTTCCTTCTTAGTTAATATTTACCCATGCAAATAAGTCAGTGATTATTTCCCAGAGTTTCTTGAAATTGTTTCCTGTTTATATTTTATCTTCCTGACAGTGAGTTACAAAATTCTGAGGCTGCAAGACAGTAAAATATCTATCAAACTGTATTCATTTTCATCTGTACTTCTGCTTAAGGATAGTCATGCTGGGATCTGTATTTGTATGCAAAACAATTTGTTTCTGGTTAATAGTTTGATTTGTTTTGGAATACACTGAATAAGATAATCCAAAGAACTTGACGGTAAACAGGTCTGTGGGACCCAATGAGGTCCATCCACACATTCTGATGGAACTGGTGGATGAAACTGCCACGCAAGTATCCATCATATTTGAAGAGTTATGGCAGACTGGTGGAGTTCCCACTGACTGGAAAAATGGGAAACATAACACTCATTTTTAAGAAGAGAAAGAAAGAAAGAAGATCCAGGGAACTACAGGCCAGTCAGTCTCCCATCTGTGCCTGGCAAGATCATGGAACAGATCCTCCTGAAGGCCCTACATGGCACATGGAAAATAAAGATGAGGTGATTGATGGTAACCAACATGGCTTCACCAAGGTTAAGTCATGCCTGACAAACTTGGTGGCCTTTTATGATGGAGTTACGGCATCAGTGGACAAAGGATGAACAACTGATGTCATCTTCCTGGATTTGTGCAAAGCGTTTGATACTGTCTGACAAGACATCCTGGTCATCAAATTGGAGAAAAATGAATTTGATTGGTGGACCACTCGCTGGTCACACTCAGAGAGTTGCAGTCAACAGCTCAATGTCCAAGTGGAGGCCAGTGATGAGTAGTGTTCCTCAAGGATCAGTGNCTCAAGGATCAGTGTTGGGACCAGTGTTAAGTAACATCTTTGCAGGAGGCATGGACACTGGGATTGAGTGCATCCTCAGCAAGTTTGCAGACACCAAGCTGTTGGTACAGTCGACATACCAGAAGGAAGGGATGCAACCCAGAGGGGCCTGGAGAAGTGGGTCCATGCCAACCTCACAAAGTTTGGCAAGGCCAAGTGCAAGTTTTTGCATTGGAGTCAGGGTCTCAAGCACAGACACAAGTTGGGCAGATATCTCTAGAGGTCCCTTCCAACCCCTACAATTCTGTGATTTAGTTCCGGAGTTCACTACACAGGAAGGACATGAAGGTGTTGAAGCAGGTCCAGAGGAGGACCATGGAGATGATCAGGGGGTTGGAGCACCTTCCCTACAAGGACAGGCTGAGAGAGCTGGGGCTCTTTAGGCTGGAGAAGAGAAGGCTCCAGGGAGTCAGTATAGCATCCTACCAAGGATCTGAAGGGGGGCTTCAGGAAAGCTTGGGAGGGACTTTGTGTAGCGACAGGGTGAGGGGAAATGATTTTAAACTGTAAGAGAGTAGATTTAAACTAGATATCAGAAGAAAATTCTTTCCTGTGAGTGTGATGAGATACTGGAACATGTTTTCCAGTGAGGTTATGGATACCCCCTCCCTGGAAGCATTCAAGGCTAGGCTGGATGAAACTGTGAGCAACCTGGTGTAGAGGGAGGCCACCCTGCCTATAGCAGGGGTACTGGAACTAGATGATTTCTAAGGTTCCTTCCAACCCAAACCATTCTATGATTCCGTGATTCTATGATGAGAGTTGCTTCAGAATTTAAGAAAAAAATCAGAAATGTTTAATAGTAACTAGAAATATTTACAAAGGTCATGAATTTTATGAAGGTGAGATTTTAACAATGCCTTCTACAGTTCTACTGTTTTGAATTAATACAGAATAATTTTTAAACAGAAAAATAAAGTATCTGATTTTGCCAGAACCTGATTTAATTTTACACCTGAATTTTTAATTCATTTTCAAGAAAGTCTTAATTCCTTGTAATGTTTCTCGGTAAGAGTTTGACCTGATAAGCAAATTGAGATGCTAAAAGGCTTGGTACTGAAATTTCAAGTCATAGAATCATAGAATCATAGATCAGCTTGGGATGGAAGGGACCCCAAGGATCATCAAGGATCATCACGTTCCAACTCTCCTGCCACAGACAGGGTTGCCAAACAAGTTCTAAATAAGATACCCCAGAGTCCCATTCAACCTGGCCCTAAACTTCTCCAGCAATGGGGCATCCACAACTTCTCTACCTGTTTTAGCACGTCATCACTTTCTCAGTAAAATTCCCAACATCCAATCTCCCTTCCTTTAGTTTAAAACCATTCCCCCTAGTCCTGTCACTATCTACACATGTAAAAAGATGATTTTCCTTGCGTTTATAAACTCCTGTAATAAATTGGAAGGCTGCAATTAGGTCTCCCTGCAGCTTCTCTTTCCCAGGTTGAACAAGCTCAGTTCCTTCAGCCTTCTTCACAGGTGATCTGCTCCAGCCCTTGGGTCATCTTTGTGGCCCACCCTCCTCTGGACCTTCTCCAAAAGCTCCACAAGTCCTTAATGTCCTGCAAACACAAATACAGTGGTGAACTTGGAAGGAACCATGACAGGTTAAACTGGTTTTCCTGAGTTACTTTTACAAAAGCTTTAGTCAGTACTAAAGTGGTTTACCAACATTGGCTTCTATAACTATAATAGTGAAAGTGTTAATTATGATTAGTTTTAGCTTTGAATTAGATAAAAATGGGAGTCTGAAAGTTAAGACTGGTGAATTCCTGCCCCAGCTCTATAGGGAGGAAATCGGAGAGCACTTCCACGGATGCTGGTGCTTTCAGGGCTTGTCTGGATATAGGACTTCCTGCAGAAGACTACTCTCCAGCTGAGAACAGGTGCTGCCAGAGCTAGGCCAGCGCTGCCTGTTGACCTCTGACTAATGAAATGCAGTTGCTTCATGTTTTAAACCTGCATGGGCAGCACGTTGAGGGAGGTGATCCTCTCTCTTTACTCTGTCCTGGTGAGGCCACATTTGGATTATTATGTCCAGTTCTGAACTCCCCAGTTAAAAAAAAGGCAGAGATCTCCTAGAAAGAGTCCAACAGAAGGCCACAAAGATGAGATAGAGGCATGGAGCATCTCCCATATAAGGAAAAGCTGAGAGACCTGGGACTTTTCAGGCTGGAGAAGAGAAGCTTGAGAGGGGATCTCATCGCTGTTTGTAAACATCTAAAATGTGATAGACAGGTCAATGGAGGTGAACTCATTTTGATGGAGAGCAACTGTAGAACAAGGGACTATGTCCAGAAACTGGAACACAGGAAGTTCCATATTAATATGAGGAAGAAATTCTTCACTGTCAGAGTCACAGAACACTGGAATAGGCTGCCTGGAGGGACCATGGAGTCTCCCACTCTGGAGATATTCGGGACCCATCTGGGTGCTTTCCTGAGCAACTTACTGTAGGGAGTCTGCAGGGAGATCGGATTTAATGGCCTCTAGAGATCTCGTCTTACTCCTACCATTCTGTGATTCAGTGATTAGCAAAGAAGTCATCATGCTTCTCTAAGTGTTGTTTGTTATTTTTGTTGAGGGTGGAAAAAGAGGCTGGGGGGAGTTAGATCCATGGTGAGTTTGGGACCATGCCCTGTGTCTCATGGGACAAGAGCTGCTGCTGTATCACTGAGTGGAGCCCCAGATCTTTCTCCTCTTTTGGGCTGCATGAGGGGAACTGGTGCTATTCCAACAACTATTCATGCCATATGTAGCCCCACTTGAAGTAGTTCATAACTGTGGAAATAAAAATCTATCCAGAGGTTCAACTTTTTAAATCTCTTTCCTTTGTAAGCTCTGCCAGATCATGTGTTTGCAGCAGTGCATCCATTTTGCTCCTTTTCCTCTTAAACAGAACAATTCAGCCATACTACGTAGCTCCAAAGTCCATCCTATTGATCCTTCCAGAAGTGTTCTGCTCTGCAATTGTATGTTATCATCCAAATCATAGTAATAGGAAAAATAAGGAAGGCCTTGTAATATGGATGAGGGTGGGTATGTAGTGTGAAACATCATCAGTCAAGCCTCTCTAAAGACTCTTTATCCTGGTAGGTGAAGCATTTAAATTTAAACATCACTTTTGCAAGTGCTTTGAAGAAATGTGTTTATCCGCTACACTGCTTGGTACTCAAAAAAGGTGGTGTAAATAAATACAGAACATGCACTATGGTGTATGAGAGGCTAATTTTCCTGTGCTTGAAAATCTCGTAGTGAAGACCGAAAGTGCTCTTCTGAAGTAATTTATGCTTAGAAAGAAAACATAGAAGGCACAAAAAGCAAGTGTTTTCCATTTATTGCTTACTGGTAAGAAGATCAAGCAAATTATGAAGGCAACTTGTGACGACTTTAGACACAAGCTAAGGAGTATGCTATAAAGAATGGAAGAGTATAAAAGCTTTAACTGTATTAATATTAGCATCAAAGACTCCCTTTGCTTAAGCTAAATAATTCAACTGTATTTTTCAGCTTCATGAGAAGAATGAATATACTCTTCTGTTTGCAGAATTTCTAGTTAAATCAGCACCTTGCTGGCAAAGCAGCTACTTGTGTCTGTGTTGGTTTTTACCGTAGTCACAAGAAGATTGCCTGCCATGCTAATGGCTTTTGAGTCTCTTGCTGTCCTGCTGTTAAGTAGAGAGCAAAAGAAGAGGAAAAGGTAGAAAAATAAAAGTGTGTCATGTGGGCAGAGAAAAAGATTATGCTATAGGCATTGTATGAATTATCTGAAAAGCAAGAAGACAAAGAAGCAGTATTTGACTTCACTGCTCTGTTGTCTTAGTATAGTACCATGAAAACAGCTTAATTAAAGCTCTTATAGCACTCCAGATGGAACACAGTTTTAAAGCAAGTGTACGAAGTATGAAACCTCCAGGGTTCTTTTTCTTTCTTCAAGAGAGAGAAGATGGTCCACTGGGTTCTGTACAGGATGAAAATTCAGGGATTTGCTCAGAAGCACATTTAAATATGGGGAAACCTCCGTTTATTCATTTATTTCAGCATGAGACAGCAGTCGGGAAGACCACTATGAATTTGAACAAAAACAGCTTAATAAAGTTATTAAAAAATTGCTTCAATCTAAGCTCCTTTCCCTTGATAAAATCATGGGGTGGTTTTACAGGATGTTTTCTGTGCTGCTAATTGGGGTTAATCTTGTTGCGTCCTTCATCTGTGCTCAGAAAAGCTTTATACAGTTCAAGCAGCTGTGGAGGAATCAGAACTGTGAAAACAGAAACACACCATCACAGTGTGTGTTCGAGTGTTTCTGAAACTGCCTGTGGGACCCTGGTGGCATGTAGAGTGAATGCAAAGCAGATGGAGGTGTCCTTTCCCATGGGACCCCATGATAACATTTGGATGAAAATCACATTTGTTAGTTCCATACTGTGGAGTGTTTGAGTGATTCTCATGGCATTGTATGAGGCACTGCAAATGAACGAAATCTCGACAATTATGTCAGAGTGGAAGTTATGTCATGAAGTTATTTTAGTTTTAAAAGAACTCTGCATCCAAGCTGCCTCCGGATCCGAGCCATTGAGTTTCTCATCAAACAGGTTCACCTCCATATTCTAAAAAGAAACATACTCTCCTTACTAATTAAGGGAACTGTGCCTTCAGACAATTTTCCTCCAATGAAGGGCACAGCAGCAGGAGTTGCAGCACTGTCAGTGGTGTTAATTAGGTAAGTAACAGTTTTGCAGCCTTGAAAGAGCAACAGAAATTGAAGGAGTTAACTGCTGCTGCTTTTTACAGTGGGGAATTGTGCTGCAGAGCTCTAGAAATGACTCGTTGACTTACGGGCTGCCTCTGTTTGCGAGTTTTATGATGTCACCCAGGATTAACTGATTTTGCCACTAAAGGAAGATAAAATGATAAAAATAAAAAGTAGTACATAAATTGCAGTAACAAGGGGTGCCAACATTGCATTTTGTTATGAATAGGATTTTGACATTTTAATGTTACTCTTTATTTGCAGTTTGGCTCTAGCTGAGGGCGACAATATTAATTGCCAAGAGGTACAGTGAGAACAGCTCAACTAAAGACTATATGAGTCTATAGGACAGTGGGTTGATTTGGATAAGCATGCATATATGTCTTCACATCAGACTTTCTTAACAAGGTATTAAGGAAACATGAAAAGAAGCAACAGAAATGTCTAAATGATGGGAGCAAGACCTACACATTTTTTAAGAGTAGGTTGGAAAGTACAAGCAATGAAGACCAATTAAAAATAAAATAAAATAAAAAGGGATTAGGCAGTATCCACCAGTGAAATTCTAATTTAGCTGTTCCCCTTCCTCATGCAGTCATCACTCTCCTCAGAAGTATGGCCTGAGCATCCATCACACCTGAGAATGAGCCAGAATGTCATGGAGACAGACCACTGTATACATACATAATTTGCAGTGGCAGCAATGCTTTTTGGGGTATTTCTCTTTCAGAATACACTGAGCAGAATTCATTTCAATGTATGTCCAGAGAGCACAGCCATTAAGAAAGAAAGAAATTAGAAATCAGTACATGCCTGACTATTGATAATTTGTTCTCAGTACAACCTGAATTAACTAGGATAGCAAGACCAGCACAGTTAGATCAAAACACTGGAGAATAAAGTGAAGATTTGATTTTTTTCCCTCCTATTTTTTTTCTTTAAGAAATGAAAAGGAGTGATCTGGGTCCCTGTCCCCTCTGCAAACCTCTATAATTGTCTTATTCATTTTGTTGCAGTTCAGTCATAATTTAAGTGACCAAATTTATTCCTTGTCCCAGTGTAAAAAGTAAAATTGTTGAGAATGGATTATGTTTGGTGTTGTTGAGGAATGGAATGCAAACTGGTTCTCATCATTATTTAAACAGACATGTTTAAAGAGAACACTGTCCACCTTGATTAATTTAATTTCTTTATTGTTGAATATTGATGAATATATACTGCTATACTTTTGAACAGCACAGGGAGTTTATGTAATTATAAAATATTTATGAGAAACTAATATCAGGGCATGTTCAGCAGTGTTGTCCTAGAGAACCACTCCTGTTTCCTCTCCTATTAGGGGACATGACGTTGCCCATTTTCCATACACTGTCTTGAGGATTTGTATTCTCATTATCTTGCTGATAAATACCAAAGCTGTTAGGTTTGCTGATATTTTTCTCTCTGTCCACCCACCTACTCACAAAGCTTCTGCCATGGTACCATCTTTTTTTCTGAGTATTTGGTTTGTCCTTCTTTAGCTCCTATGTGGCGAAGCACTAAAATTATTCCATCAAATCTCCTAGTTTTCATTTTTTTCCCTACCATTTTTTTCTTTTTTTATTTTCTTTTTTTTTTTTTCTGGTGGTGTAGTGGAGGCAGAGGGAGGGGTTTGGGAAAGGGGGAAGAAATGCAAGTCAAAGGTCAGACTGAAGAAATCAGTAATGTAATAAAGGATTTTAAAAGTTTGGATACTTATCCTGGGCCTAATACAAACTGAAATTTTATTCCTCTATGTATTCTCTTATATTTCAGGGAAAAAGAAAACGGCTCAAATGTGCGTTTAGCTGATTAGTGCTCTGATCCAGTCTCATGCATCTGAGACATGATGGAATACTATTAGAAATAGCTCAAGTCACCAAAGCTGGATGTGTTTATTTTTTCAGCACTGGCATTTGGTGGTGGCCAACCACCAGCTTGGCAAGGCTACATTCTTGTGCAGGTGTTGCACAGACCTCTATTAAAGTACAGCCTCTCAGACACTTCAGCATGGTGGTAGAACTCGTTGAGTCCTCCAACAGCACTGCAAATGACCTAAGTGCAATGAAAATGCTATGAATGTCCCTTCTAAATTTTATCCTCTGTTTTGGCCATAGATCAGTATTTTAATACAACCAATAAATGAGAAAAATGGATTAGCATTAAAATGGGCAATTTGTAGGCCAAGTAAGCAATAAGTAACAAATCAAATTGTTTTTAGGAACTTTTTCCTTTATCAGTAATGTCAATTCATAACATCTTGTCTAAGATTTTTATTTCTCGAGGGGAGGGAGGCAGAGGGATTGAGATGGGAATGATGCTAATATGTCATTTCAGGGCCTTTCAAGCCTGTCCTGGATACTGGGATATTGATGCCCTTGGAGTTTTTATTTACACAGAGCCCTTCATGTTGCTAAATTGGTCTTGCACTGCATGAAAATTTAACCTATCCTAGATAACACATGGATCTCTAAAGCATACGGAGTAAAATGTGACACACTGTTAACCTTCAGAGATTTAAAGTGAGCTGAAGAACCTTGATTATTAAGTTGGATGGTGCTCAAATAGAGTGTTAGGGAATTTACTTTCAAGGCTGTACTATCAGTCAGGCCCGAGTTTTCATGAAGTATCTGGGGCTGCCTCCAAGCTGATATAAAGCTTTATGTCTTTCCCAGTGGATGGGGCTGTAGAGAAATTCCTGATAGGAACGTATTTAGTTACAATTTCCTTGGCTAATGTACTGAAACACATGATTTTTCTGTGGAAACTAAGACTGCACAGGCTCTTCTGGGTGTCTCTCACTGCAGGTAGTCTCTAACTTGAGCGCTGTTATTGACCTCTTTTTTGGTAACTCAGTACTCAGGAGCTCGCCAGGCCTGGAACATTTGTGTCCCCAGACACATGGGGACCAAGTACATTACCCAGGGTTGACAGCAGGACTTTCCCTGAAGGCCTGCTATCTGACACAGTTGATTGCTATTTCTGAATGCCATTTCCTGTTTATCCTGATGGTAAAATCCTTGTGACCTAATGAGGTTTTTCTTTGCTTCGGGAAAATTTAAAAAGTAGTAATCACTTATTATGAGCTAGTTTAATATATTGGTGTGAATGACAGGGACAGTTCAAAGGGAAAAGGATGATAACTAATATGTTTTTTATGTTGAAAACATCAGAGTGATGATATGGTGAACTATCTAAAATGTTGGTAATGGGTTCATTGCGTGACACAATTGAAAGGTAAAGGCAAAAAAAAAAAAAAAAAAAAAAAAAGAAAAAGAAAGATGAAATTTCCCCCTTCCAAAAGAAAAATCTGGATTCTGGAGTTGTTAAGTCAGAAGTCAGGTAAAAATGTGGGGGAGTGCCTTTTGTCTTCAATTTCATTGCTTTCAGTTCAAGAAAAATTGAGGAGGGAAAGCTACCCATTAATTAAAACCAGCCAAAATAGCTCATCAAACCTCAGACTGCTATTGTAAGGAGAAAACAAGTTAAGGATTTGGTGGCATGTCCTTTGTTGCCTTTCTAAATAGTCCACTTGCCTAGAAGTCCTGTAGGGGGAAAACTAGACTGCAGAGGTCTAACTTCTCCAATGAGAAACTACCAATAAGTAACACATCCCACCAACAAACTGGCTCCTGACAAAATCAGCTGACAAGTCTATCTGTATTTAAGAACGGGAACGAACAAGTGTGGATGGGATCTAGTTTTCAAGAGAAAGTCTTAGAAATTAGTAACCTTGTTAAAACATATGGAACAAATGCAAATCCTTCTGGATGCTTCTTTTAGCAGTGCCAGAAACTTTGGGATTTAGAAGGAGACAGAGCAAAACCTAAATCAGACAATAATGAATATATAGGAAGATGAACAAATGAACCCAAATCTACTGATCCTGCAGAAGTTTTCTCAAAGAAAGCAACTTGAGTTTTTCAGATTTATTTCTTTAGATCTTTAAAATGGTCAAAAGCCAGAAACTAGTGTTGGTTGAATGGTCTGGGGAATGATCTGGATTCATTAGAAATGAAGTCTTAATTTGCCAGAAGACTGAATATCCTAACTGTAGAATGTGTCTGTGGCAATTTATAGATGTTTGATTAAATGTGTAAAGGAGAGAAATGTAATATTTCCTCTTGTGACTTTCTGTATACACATGTATATGTACTTTCTAATAGATAACTATTTTTATGAAGTGAACAAAGCTGCATATGTATGGAGCCTGTGCTAGGAAAACTTACTAGATGATGAAAAAACAATAAGATGCTACAGCAGAAGGCCACAAAAATGCAAGCACAAGGTACTACGGAGGCCTTGAGAGTGAGGGGCACAGAATGATAAATAGTTACAAACATGTCATAAGAGGTCATTGCTGTTTCTTGAAGGATGTAACCCTGAACACTGGGTAAAGATGATTTTAGGTATAGTAAAGAACAAGTTTCCAGCATGAGGTATCTCCACCATCTCTTGTTACAACATGGGATTTATGTGCTTTAAGTGATTCCTCTAGAGAAAACCATGCTAGGAAAGCCATAAAAATAAATGATGCAGACTCAAGAGTGAAGAGGAAGAAATCTCATTATCAGCTTTCTAATTGTACTGGTGAGAGGAGCATGGAGTGCTGATGCAAATTTAACAATATTTGGTGAAGGATAGGCATAATATCTGAAAGCTTTGTGCGTATCATTTTTAATCATATCATTCTTGTAAAAGAGCCATTATAATTTATTTATTTATTTATTTTATTATAAAGGTTCATATCCTTGTGATTACGCTAATAATAAATCTTAGATTAGACTGCCAAGGAACAGCCCAGACTGTCCTCCCCAGCACGTTTTTCATATGTATTACTGGTACTTTGCCCCCTTCTACAGTACATAAGAAGCCTGACTGGGCAGGGCCAGCTCAAAAGGCAGATCCAGGTAACTTTTGCTAAATGTGTGTACCAGTGTTTGAGTATCCCAACACCCATTGCTCTCACTGTAGTCTTTAACAGTCCATTGTATAGTTAGAATTTTTCTGGAGGCTAGTACATGATTGGGGGTGTGATACATCCACTCAATGCCATTCTTTTTGGCCCAGGTGTCTACGAGGCTGTTTCAGAAAGGGGTCACATTTTATCTGACTCATTTATTTCTGGGATGCCATACCCACACAAGACTTGCCTTTCAGGGCCCAGGACAGTGTTTTGGGCAGTGGCATAGGGCACAGCATATGTTTCCAGTCATCTGGCAGGTGCTTCCATCATTGTATGCATGTGCTGCTTGCTGTGGAGGGTTTGTGGGAGTATGATATATAATCAATCTACCAGGCCTTTCTGTATTTATATTTCAGCCATTATCCTCCATGTCAAAGAGTCTTTTTTCCATTTGTCCTACATAGTTGCAGCACATGTTTCACAGTCACGGATAATCTGTGCAATGGCACCCATGGTCAAGTCCACCCCTTGATCCTGAGCCCATCTATAGGTTGCATCTCTTCCTTGATGGCCTGGGGTATCATGGGCCCACTGAGTCAGAAATAATTCACCCTAGAGTTACCAGTCCAGACCTACCTGACCGATTTCAATCTTATCAACACAATCCACTTGCTGGGTTTTTTGGTATTCCCCAGTGGTCCAACTCATTGCCCAAGTGCCTACCTTCATTGTCCAAGCTACCGGACCCCTGTCACACCATCACAGCAGCCAGGTGACCATGTGCTCACCTGAATGACTGTTGATGTCTTTTTGCACATTTGAAGCTTATCCATGGTTAGCAGTCAGATGGCTTCTGTCTCCTTTATGAATTCTGCCTCTCCTCCTCCTATTCTTATGATGATCCTCATTCATCTACTTTGCCTTCATCACCTTCTTCCATCATAGTAGGAGTTTCTTCTCTTTCTAAATAAGCTGAATTTCGCTACCGTTTTTTCCCTCTTGTATACAGGAACCAGTGGTACTGGCACTGGCTGGTTTTCTGTTTGAACTGCGGGACTTTTCACAGAGACTGAAGTGCCTACAGAGCCTGTTGCAAGGGTTTGAGCAACCACAGGACCCATCAGAAGGTTTAGAGCAACAGCAGGGTCCATCAGAAGAAGTGGAACACCTGCAGGGCCCATTCACAGGGCTTGAAGCAGCTGTAGGACCTGTTGCAGGGATTGGAGAAAATGCAGGGGATTTTCACTGTATCTTGTCATGTTACCTATTTTCTATACAGTATCAAAGAATCACAAAATCCTTTCTCCAGATGCTGTGGTTTGCAGGAGAAGAAAGGAAAAATGAAAGGAAAAATAAAAAGAGGAAATAAAAGGAAAACAAAGAAAAGAAGAAGAAGGAGAAGAAAGGATAACTGAGAAAGGCATGGCCTGAGCTGCTTTTAAATCTGTTTCCATATGTGACTGTGAGAGCGGAGCTGCAGTATTCTGCTGGAGAAGTTTCCCCCACATCCACTAGATGCTACTGTTGCACTGTAGAAGTACAGTACATAAGTTACTAAATTCCTGAGCAACCTCTGTAACTCTATGTGAGTAGCTCTTTCTGAGCCAAACCTTTACCCATCACCTACAACCTCTTCCCCATCCATAATTTACTTTTCCAATTGTCACTGTCACATCTAGAATTTACAAAATTGTCACTTAAGAGTAGAAAGTGACAATTTGCTTCTAAATCTCCTACTTGTGGAGACCCCTTTTGCCCTTTTTTCTAAGCACATTAAATGCATCCAGTACATGGCAACACTTTAAGAAGCAAAACAACAAAAACTAAGTATATCTTTTTTTAACTCTTCCGTGGCTTCAATCTTGGAAAGGATTACTGAAAATCACTAAATTTTCTATTGTTAATACAGGGGTTAGAGAAATAAACTGCAAAGTTTGTCATTATTTTTGACTTTTGATAGTCATGTTTTCAACTTTCTATTTGTTTTTGTTTGTTTGTTTCATTTTTGTTGTCATTGTTGTTGTATTAACACTTACAAAAATTTGTTTTAAAGAAAATTGCTGTGTCTTTCCAGCTCTCCCACGGTGTTTATTCTCCTTTTCTCTGCTCATGTAAGAATATGGCCACATGAGTAGGGCTAGCACTACCTTATCCACTTACTGCAGTGCAGACATGCACTTCATCAGCTTCAATACTTCACTCATGCTGTCATTAATACAGCAGCTAAAAACAAAACAAAACAAAACAACCCCAGTACAAAAAATGCTCTACAAATCTAAAATAAATAAATAAATAAATAAATAATAAAACAAAATTCCACTATTTCTGTTGAAGAAGTGAACTTTTTTGGTAGATAAACACTCACTCAGAGGTGGGGGAGTGAACCCCAACTCGTACCTCCTCTACCTCCTTTGGGATTTTGTCCTCCCCTGGCCTTCAAGGAATGCTGGTGGCTAGGGATAGCAGGAAGTCACTCCTGGAGCAAAGTGGAAGCAGTGGACCTGTTGCTTCCTATACTGACAGCTCGGCCATCTCACCCTAATTCCTGAGTTTTATATCACAAACTTTACTTCTACCCAGTTATCCAGTCAGGAGATGTTCAGTAAAACATGCTGTTGCATTCATTCTTGCTCCTGCAGTTGAGTTTTAGGAAAGATCATCTCTCCATGTAGCCTGTTTAGTGACCCAGAGATGGTTTCTGGCTCTCTGCAAACTCAGGAACACGATGTTGCACTGCCTGTATTTGCATCACAAATCAAAGGTTAGCTCCACAACCAAAGCACTAAGGCACAGCAGTGGCTTATCAATTTGTTCCAGGCCTCAATGTGCAGATAGATGCTGGCCTCAGTCTGACTGCATTGCACTCCTGTGTCAGATAGTGACCTGATAGTGCCCTGCCTCTCCAGACTCACTTGTTAATCACTTCATCATCCTGTCCGTGTCATTATCACCAGGGAAACGGTCTTGTGGGCTCAACTGAGCATGGTACCAATGTTAATTATTGATAGACAACTCATATTGTGCAATATATTGTTCTGCACAAATCTGAATGTTCCTTTCAAAGGACAAAAAAGGTATGCACACCAAATTCTTCATTCAGGTCCTCAGAGAATTGTGGTTGTTTCAGAGGAACTTAGAACAAAAGTCATAAAAGCTCTCCCTGAGTAGCCGTGATATGCATGTGATACAAAGCCTGGGGTCCCTAGTACATGCTTTCAGTGAAAAATTGTTTCTCTCCCACAAAATATCCTAGAGGTTTTTCTTCCCACTCCTAGTTGTTGTTGTTGCTGTTATTATTATTATTATTACTATGTTTGCCTTGTATAAATACCTTATATCTATAAAGTATGAAATTAATCCAAAGCTGTTCATAAATTCTCACTATTTGTACTAACAATTCAATAAATTGCCTTGACCAAGTCAACCATATATTTACAGGAAACAATATAATGTCTGGAAAAATCTGGAATGGGGTAGGTAACTGGCAGATGGTTTGAGAGGTTGGTTTTGACAGAGGAGACCACGATAGAGGTGAAAGGCAAAGCAGAGAATCTTGGGAACACTTAGGCTGTGCTAGGCAGAGAAGGGTTACAGCAGCACCTTAACCTTAAACTGTTATTGGTTATGAGAAGCCCGTGGAATCTCTTTTCCATAAAACTCATCCAGAGTAAAAATGTGACAGCATTCATGCTCCTCTGGTGTGGGAGACTTGGGTGGAGCATCCTCTTCTATCTGAAAGGTTTTCAACTCATGCTTCCAAGAACAGTGCCTTCCCCGGCACATTGTTTCTCTCTTCTCTGCTTGGAAACTGAACATGAATAATAGCTAGTGCTCACCACCACATCAATTTCAATGGCATTCAAGCTCTTAAATCCTTTCCAAAACATCAGAAAAAATGCACATACACATGGCTTACCAGCTCTAAATGTTTAATATTTACTAGGATGAGAGAAGCATTGGGTGTGACCCTGCTGGTTAGAGCACTTCCTGGTTCCAATCCTGTAGCAAACCATTACACAACATGCAGGAACTCAGATGCATGTTGAAACATCTTTCCTTCCTTACTGCCATAACTCTATAAGCACAAACCAAGAATGTGAACAAGTTTCTTTGCTTATATTTTATGCTTAGGCACCACCCTGTGGTATGCCCTGCTCCATCTAAGAAAAGTTTAAAGCCCTTCATTTTCTTCCTTTCTAAGATAGTTATTTTTATTTTGTCACCTGGCTGAGAACCTAGTTCCTTTCTGCATGCTCCAAGGAAAAGTCTATGCAAAGGTCCTGGATTTCATTCCCATCATCAGAAGTCATTTAGTTCCTCCAGAAAATCATGGAAGAAATGAAGGAGAACAATTCAGAGATGCTCATTTGTATCAGAATTCTTTTGATCTTATCCTTCTGTTTGTCTCATCCGTATCTGACTACACAGTACATGTGCATGCCCAGATCCACTGAGAGAAGCATACCTGCAGTTGGTGAAGTGACCAATAGATTCACAATTGCTCCCAAAGGTAAAAATTGAATATTTTGGATACAATGCCTTGGGAACATGGACCGGGGAGACTGTTTTTTTGCTTTTTTTTTT